>JBBMFX010079791.1:0-10278 GCA_037832545.1 Rhabdalestes septentrionalis
GGTGGTGTGTTCATTTATGGCAGAATGGTCACTTTCTGTTTGTGTTTTTGGAAATGAAAGTCAGTTTTCCAGTGATTACAGTTAATAAATTTCAGTCTTTGTCTTGATACAATTTGTTCAAGCACTTCACTCAGAATAATTAAAAGTGAATTCACTAGTTCTATGAGAGAAGATATTTAAATATATAATATTTCAGCTATCTTGATTTTTGGCTGGTTATGAGTGGGGCCAAGGAAAATATTGTATTTCAAACATTAGGCTATTTTATATTGTGCATTGTCTTAATGCTAAATAAATATGTCCAACATTTTGTACAGATTAATTTTTAAAATTTAATAATAATTTCTTTCGCCTTTCAGCTTCGTTTTTAGGCCAGTGTGTTTCCTTATTTTCGGTTTCGGCCTAAAAAATTGTTTCGGTGCATCCCTACTTATAATATATGGCAAAGTCTTGGCAGGAAAGAAATGGGTTAAATGCTTTGATCCACTTAAAACTAAAGTTATTTGGCACTCAAGTTTGTATTGTATAAAATGTTATCTTCCCTCAGGAATGAGTTATTATTAGTATAAAAATATAGAAAGCGCATCTTGAGATTTATTTCTCTTGACTGCTGATTGGCTGTTGCCGTTTGACGCATCCCAAGCTCGCTGTATTTGGAGGCGGGAGGTTTGAATCCAAGAATGTTAAGTTTTGTCATGTCATTGTATTTTAGTGTTTTAAATCTTTGTGTCTGTGGAGGGGGGGCGTTATGATGCTCATGATAAGGTCAAGGGGGCGTTTGTGCAAAAAAAGTTGAGAACCACTGTTCTAACGGTTTAGTGTAGTGAATTATTTCGCGATATATTCAAGATTCAACAGCACTGGTGAACTAGTTATTTATGTTAAATGTGGGGGGGTCCAAAACGTTTCCACATGAAAGGCATCTTAAAATGAGTACAGATTTTCCGAACCACGTTGCTCTGCAGGACCAGCACTCTCACTTCAAACTCCACAGGCTGGCAGGCTGAACATAAAATGTTTTAGAAATTTGTGATGATGAACTTTTATGCTGTAGACTGTTAATATGTTTGTGTTGATCATTTTATGCAGTTTTGTGTGAAAACTCACAGCTGATGTTTATTAGTACTTAAGTTAAAGTTTGTTTTTTTCTTTTAAAGGAAACCCGAACATTAGCGGAGATTGCCAAGGCCGAGTTGGATGGCACGGTGTTGAGGAACAGGCCGATTCGCATTCGCTTTGCCACACATGGAGCTGCCCTCACGGTCCGAAACCTGTCTCCTGTTGTTACCAATGAGCTTTTAGAACAGGCTTTTGCACAGTTTGGGCCAGTTGAGCGGGCGGTTGTGATTGTAGATGACCGTGGGAGATCCACAGGCAAGGGCGTAGTGGAGTTTTCCAATAAGCCCGCCGCAAGAAAGGCTCTGGACCGTTGTGCCGAAGGAGCCCTTCTGCTCACTACGTAAGAACTCATTTTCAGTTTGATGTTAGTTTGACTGAGCAATTTTGACTTATCTGATGGTTGAAATTGTATCATCATTAAAAAAAAAAATGTTTTATTTACCTTCCAGTTCCCCTCGTCCAGTTGTCGTTGAACCAACGGAGCAATATGATGATGAAGACGGCCTTCCAGAGAAGTTGCTGCAGAAATCAGCCCAATATTACAAGTATGTGGGAGGAATATTGAAGTGTGCAGAATTGGTTTCACTTGTAGATGAATTGTGGATGCGATTCTATTCTCTTCATCCCTCTACCCTAGGGAAAGAGAACAGCCCCCACGTTTTGCTCAGCCAGGCACCTTTGAATTTGAGTACTCTTCTCGTTGGAAAGCCCTTGATGAAATGGACAAACAACAGAGGGACCAGGTTAACAGGAACATACAAGAAGCCAAAGAGAAACTGGAGGCTGAGATGGAGACTGCAAAACATGAACACCAGCTCATGATGATGAGACAAGGTATCGAACTGGCATGCATAAGATTTATCTGAAGTGAAGAATTACATTCTCACTTGCTGTTACATTTCTGACTGGCTCATATAATTCAGCAGCATATTTGTAACCTATTTTGGTGTCTTTGAAAAACAGATCTAATGAGGCGTCAAGAAGAGTTGCGCCGCTTGGAGGAGCTGAGAAACCAGGAGCTCCAGAAGCGCAAGCAGATGGAGATGAGGTAACTCAGCAGGGTTCCTGAATATAGCTGTCGGGTCATTATTCATAATAGAGGATGTTAAAAGAGACTAGAGTAGGGTTACTGAATATTGCTGTTGGGTTATTTTATTCGTAAAACAGAAGTCATGTTACTTGATGTTTCATTTAGGAATTTTCAACATCCTTTGTATTTCCAGACATGAAGAAGAGAGGCGGAGACGTGAGGAGGAAATGATGCGTCATAGAGATCAGGACGACATGAGGCGCCAGCCTGACGGTTTCAAACCTGGCTTTATGGATAGTGTGAGTACCTGGGCAGATTGTTTAACCTTTTATCTTGGCCTCTGTTTTTCTGCTAGCTAAAAATTAGGCAACCAAGTAAGGAGTAAGAAGATATTTTTCATTATTTAAAAAATAGTTGATTTTCTGTGAGCTGGTCAAAAGAACCTCAGTGCCTCTAGTCATTGCACGTGTTGTTGAAATTCCATGAGAAGCACGTTTTATTTAATCTAATGAAGTACTGAGTGAGCCAAACCGTTTATTTGATTGTAACTATAACTGAGCTTCCACTAGGAGAGATCTGATAATGAATACGTGAACACATTTAATACACACTAGGGCATTAACGACTTCAGATATTTTCTAGTCAAACAGTTCATCACGATAGCCTAAGTCGAGTCGATTAGTCGTGATGCCGTCAAACACACCCAGGAACAAAGGTGTCCAACACTGAGTAACTTTATTAAAGTTCTCTGTAACATTAACAGTCAACATGAAATTTAAACTAAACAAAACAAAGGCTGATACATTGAAGGTTCTGGTAAAGTTAAGTGTAAACAGAAAGTGGGAACAGTTTAATCCCCGGCCCTGCTCAGCTCCTCTGGACCGGACTCCCTGCAGTGCTAGCATTAGCATGTTAGCTACAGGTGCCGTTTCAGAACGCTGCACTTTTCCTGGACTTTCACACCAACTTGCAGGTTCTGCAGGTCCCCGTGCTGTTTGGGTTCTAGAGTGAAGGATCTCCTCACGTGTGATGTGTGTCTCTGCTCTCTGCTGCGTCTGCCTCCTCTTGTTGTGCTTTAGTGTTTACACACCACTCTACGTGCCAATGGTTCCGCCCCTTTTATGAAGGGACTATCATAATTGGTTAAACCATGGAACGCGCGTCAGCCAATCACAGGCAGAGACTGCATTACGGCCAAAGCGAGGGCAGAGAGAGAGAAAAAAAACACGACTAGTCGACTGCTCTCAGAGGCTGTCGACTAACTGACTAGTCGACTTTTGTGTTAATGCCCTAATAAACACAATCACTATTTATTGTGTTGGTTTATTTGTATATCATCTAATATTAGTGGGATTTTTCCTCTCAAAATGAGAAAACACTTGCTGCTCAGTTGAACAGCATTTTTATATAATTATCTGAGGTATCTAAGGCTTTTGCATAGTACTGCATATATTCTGAGTATACCATAACAGAAAATGTGGCCATAACCTCTTAGCCATGGATTCCTTTTACATCTAGTTTGAGTTGCGACAGCAAATGGAATGAATTATGCAAAACTTTGCAAAAAAATTAAGAGCCAAGTTTCTAATAGTTTTGAAATAACTAAAACAAAACATTTGTTAGAAATGAAGATATGAGCAGATGCTGGTTTTTAGCAAAGTACAAGTAAGATTGAGCTGATATGTTTTGAGAGTGTGCCGTGTCTCATCCATCTGACACTTTAATAAATTGGTTCATACTCCATGGGCTGAAATAGGTACAGCATATGAGGTAGTCTTTAGTTCTTGCTTTTGTCTTATTTGCACCATTCTTATTCTATATATGTGTGTGTGTGTGTGTGTGTGTGTGTGTGTGTGTGTGTGTGTGTGTGTGTGTGTGTGTGTGTGTGTGTGTGTGATCAGCCATAACATTAAAACCTCTGGCAGGTGAAGTGAATAACAATGATTATCTCATTGCAATGGCACCTATGAATGGATTGGAATTTGTTAGGCAGCAAATGAACATTCAATTCTAGATGATGTTGTTGGAAAATTGTAAGGAGAGAATGGGGCACAATTATGGTAGCTGTTCAGTCAGAGCATTAAATGACCATTCTTGTGGGGTGTAAAAAGGGCTGACTCAGTCAAACATGGTCTAAGGAAAAATAACCAGTGCACAGATGACAGGGTCATGGATACCCAAGTCTTATTGATGAGTGTGGGGAATGAAGGCTGGCCTGTCTGGTATAATGCCACAGAAAAAGCTACAGTAGCACAAAACTGCTGCAAAACTGTTCTGTTTAACCGGGCACATGATCATCAGAACTGGAGTATGTAGCAAACCAGAGCCCTGGTTTGATGGATCTTTGTGTGGACGGCCAGGTGCATATATGCATACCTGGGGGAAAAATCGCAGACGGATAGCAGAATGCAGGCCAGCAGAGGCAGTGTAATGCTCTGAACAACCTTCCCACTGGGAAACCTTGGGTCTTGGCATTGATGTGGACGTTACTTTGACTTGTATGACCTACATATATATGGCAATGACATCTTTAAGCCAGGTAATGTGCCCTGCCATGCTGTAACCATTGTTCAGTAATGAACATGGCGATGACTCCAAATTCTCCAGATCATAATCTGACCGAACGGGACTGAGGCTCTGCTGCTAGCATCCTGGTGCAATATACCACAACACATTCAGAGGTCTTGTGGGTCCATTCTTTAGATGGGGCAGATTTGTATTGTCATCATAAGGAGGAACAATTCAGTTGCTTTGCACCATCCATTTTTGACCATATCAGTTGTGTATTAACATTGCTTGTGAAGGTGTTTATTGTTGTTATACACCTAGACAGAGTTTACTGTTATGGCTGATTTTTTTTCTTCATATATATATATAAAGTTCAGATATACACAGTACTGGGTAGTGCACATGCATTCACAGCTGTCTGACAAACATGCAAGGACCCACTGTATTATTGTTAACTCCTGGTACGACAAAAATATATTTACGTGCAAGTTGGACCATATTGTGTATAAATGGATAAAAGATTTTAGTCAGCAGTCCACTCAAAAACTGCTTGAGTTGGTTTAGTTTTGTCATCTCAAAATGGTGTCTGTATTGTGTGCATTGACACAAAATTTAGTGTGTTTTATTGGTACTGTATAGGAATTTACAGTATATGTTTTCCTTCTGATAAATTATTTCACATTATTGTTTTCCAAACATATTATTGTCTTCACTGAATGTATATATAATCACAGTACATACAGTTAAAAAAATACAGCTGGGAGGGATTAGTTCAGTGAAAACAACAATTTACATTGTTCATCAGTTTATTTTTTACAGTTGTGTTGCGAATTGTAAAAACCCTTTATAGTTAAAATAACCACCAAAAAACAAAACAGGTTTCCATGCCAAAAAACTCTTTGGTTTTCGCAAATATGATATGAATAAGATATGATATGAATAAGCTTATCCATCCATCCATCTATCCAGACTTCCCTCTCCTTGGCCATTTCGAGCAGCTCATCCAGAGGGATCCCGAGGCAATCCCAGGCCAGCCGAGAGACATAGTCTCTCACGCGTGTCCTGGGTTTTTCCCGAGGTCTCCTCCCGGTTATACATGCCTGAAAAACCTCCCCAGGGAGGCATCCTTACCAAATGCCCAAGCCACCCCATCTGGCTCCTCTTGCAGCGGCTCTAGTCGGAGCCCCTCCTGGATAACTGAGCTTCTCATCCTATCTCTAAGGGAGAGCCCAGCTACCCTATGGGGGAGACTCATTTTGGCCTCTTGATCTCATTCTTTCAGTCACTACCCACAGCTCGTGTCTACAGGTGAGAGTAGGAACATTGATCGACCAGTAAATCGAGAGCCTAGCCTTCCGGCTCAGCTCTTTTTTCACCACGACAGACTGATGCAGCGCCCGCATCACTGCTCACGCCGCACCAAACCGTCTGTCGATCTCCCGCTCCATCCTTCCCTCACTGTGAACAAGACCCCGAGATACTTAAACTCCTCCACTGGGGGAAGGATCTCATCCCTGACACGTAGAGAGCACTCCACCCTTTTTCAGCTGAGGATCATGAGCTTGGATTTGGAGGTGCCGATCCTCATCCCAGACGCTTCACATTTGGCTGTGAACTGCTCCAGGGAGAGCTGAAGGTCACGGCCTGATGAAGCCAACAAAACCACATCATCTGCAAAAAGCAGAGGCCTGATCCTAAGGTCACCTAACTGGATCCCCTTTAACGCCCTGGCTGTGCCTAGATATTCTGTCCAGAAAAGTTATGAACATATTCATTTACAAAGGGCAGCCCTGGCAGAGTACAACCCTCACAGGGAACGAGTCCGACTTACTGCTGCCTGTACAGACCAAGCTCTGGCACCAGTTGTATAGAGAGCAAACAGCCCTTATTAAGGTGTGCAGCCCCCCATACTCCCGGAGCACTTCGCAAAGGATTCCCTGAGGAACATGGTCGAATGCCTTTTCCAGATCCACAAAACACATGTAGACTGATTGGGCAAACTCCCATACACCCTCCAGGACCCTCCTAAGGATATAAAGCTGGTCCACCGTTCCATGTCCAGGATGAAAACCACACTGCTCCTCCTAAACTCAAGATTCGACTATCCGACGGACCCTCCCCTCCAGCACACCTGAATAAACTTTCCAGGGGAGGCTGAGGAGTGTGATTTCCCCCTGTAGTTGAAACACACCCTGTGGTCCCCTTTCTTAAACTCCTCCCATACCTGAGTTTTTGCTTCAGCAACCATTAGAGCTGCGTTATGCTTGGCCTGCCGGTACCTGACAGCTGCCTCCAGATTCCCACAGGCAAAAAAGGCCTTGTAGGACTCCTTCAACTGCACGACATCCCTTAATGCCGATGTCCACCAGCGGGATTAGGGATTACCGCCACAACAGGCACCAACCACCTTACGGCCACAGCTCCGGTCAGCCACCTCAACAATGGAGGGGCGGAATCTGACCCATTCAGGCTCAATATCCCCCACCTCCCCTGAGATATGTTTGAAGTTCTGCTGAAGGTGTGAGTTAAAACTCCTTCTGACAGAGGACTCTGCCAGATGTTCCCAGCAGGCCCTCACTATACATTTGGGCCTGCTAGGTCTGACCGGTTCCTCCCCCACCAGCGGCGCCAACTCAACACCAGGTGGTGGTCAGTTGACAGCTCCGCCCCTCTCTTTACCCGAGTGTCCAATACAAAACACAAAGTCAATCATCGAACTGCGGCCTAGGGTGTCCTGGTGCCAAGTGCATATATGGACACCCTTATGCTTGAACATGGTGTTTGTTATTGACAAACAATGATGAGCACAGAAGTCCAATAAAAAACAACACTCAGGTTCTCCCAATCATGCCACTCCAAGTACCACTGTCATTACCCTGAAGCACTGAAGTCAGAACAAGCAGGACAAGAGTGTCCCTAAAAAGGGTGGGTACTCTGAACTCTGTTCGGCACATAGGCACAAACCAGAGTCAGGACCCCCTCCTCCTCCTCCTAAGGCGAAGGGAGGCTACCCTCTTTTCCACTGGGGTAAACCCCAAAAAACAGGCACCAAGCTGGGTGGCCCACACCTGCCTGACGCCTCTCACCATTGGCAACTCCAGAGTGGAAGAGAATCTGGTTCAAGGAGACTGGTTCCAGAGCCCAAACCATGTGTCGAGGTCCGTCCAACTATATCTAGTCGGAACCTCTCAGGCTCCTTCCCCACCAGAGAGGTGATATTCCTCCTCCCTACAGCTAGCTTCTGTAGCCGAGGATCCGACCGCCAATGTTCCCGCCTTCGGCTGCCACCCAACTCTGCACCCGACTCCTATGACCCCTCCTATGGGTGGTGAGCCCATTGGAAGGGGGACCCATGTCTTCTCTTCGGGCTTCGCCCAGCTGGGTCCCATGGGTATAGGCCCGCCCACCAGGCGCTCGCCATCAAGCCCCACCCCCAGGCCTGGCTCCAGAGGGCACCCCGATGACCCTCGTCCAGGCAAAGGAAAACATTTCCTCATGATTTCTCCCTTCATAAGGGTCTATTGAATCAGCTTAACATAATTATAAGAAGCATTCCTTATCTCTATGCAGGGTTGTCGGATTAGGAAAAAATATATATAATGAATTACACAAGCTTTGAGTCATTGTACAATTAACTTATTTTTAAATAACTGCTGACTTCATGCAAACTACAACTAATGTTTAAAATTATTGAAAAAAAATGGGAATTCCCAGATGAACGTCTCTCGTTGCCTGTCTGTGAATGTGTCCTTTTACCTCTTTCTAATATATTTGCATACTCATGCATTTCAAGCACACTATGTTTTCAACTACGAAATTCTAAGATTGGTTAGAAACTTTTTCTCTTTACTGGTATCTTTATTGTCTTTCTTTATTGTCATACAGATACAGTTCTTTTTAAGTTAACATGCCTGAACATGTGAGCAGTATATAACTGAACATGTGAGCAGTATTTCAACTTGCAACATTTTCTCTGTGTTGGCCTGCCATGGCAAAATCTCTGCCCCAACAAATCAATGGTGACAAATCGCTAGCTCCCCTAAAACCCTCACCCCGCAGCTACGGTGTTCCTAACTCTTGATCCAGCAAAAATACTGAGTGATCACAGAAATGTGTTTGTTGCTTTTCACAACTGAAATTACACTCACACTGTTGCATTGTTTGTGTACTTACAAGGATAAGGGATTATTGTCTTGTAGAAGGTGATCCTGCTAAAATGGAACATACTGCAGCTCTCACAGTTCATATGAGATTGTGTTCTCCATCTATTTTTTTGTTGTCCGTAATCTCCAAACCCTCTTTTTTTCTACTGGGTCGATCTGTTCAAACAGTTGCATGTGTTTTATGTAATTCAATTTTTTTATGTTGAATTTGGTCATTTACACTTAAGTTTTTGTGTTGGAGTGAATTCAGCAACAACTTCAGCCTTGCACATATTCTGGGTTTAGTATTCAGTTTAAAAACCTTGTGTTTTTTAGTAATTTTATAGAGTGCCTCTTCTTTCTTCTTATAACTACTACTGCTATTATTGGCTGTTTACTTTTACTGTATTTAGAGCTGATCTGTGATGTCATTCTCCTGAGTGCTATTGGAGAAGACATCAAAAAATCACAAATTTTAAAATCAGTTTGGCCACTACTCACCCTGTTGGAAAAATGTTCTGCCTGATCATTAAATTACGCTTAAAATATTTTGAGTTCTTTAAGCTTAGAGAATTTTTTGACTAAAGTCCTGATTTTAATTGATTTTATGTGATTTTTCCAATGATACAAAGAACCAATGCTGTTTATTAGCATGTAGTCTGTAATATATTTTAATGACTGTTGCTTGACTTATGTGTTGTCTGAATAATGCAATGACTTTTTTTTCTCCTGTTAAATTCAGAAAAACTGCTGGAAATCAGTCTCTCTCTTCTTTTCTCACTCTCTCTCTCTCTCTCTCTCTCTCTCTCTCTCCCCTCCCCTCCGCCTCCCCCCTCTCTCTCCCTTTTTTGTCTGTCAGGTTCGCTCTCATGCCTGCTCTTGTTATTCATGAAAAAAAATGACAAAATACTTATCAGTTTATTATTAACGTTTGTAACTGTTGTACTCACACAGTGTATTTTGTAAATGTATTGCGATGACTAAGGCATGGAACACTTGATCACCATATTCACACCAACATTTCATGTGAATTTCAAAAACAATTAAATCTTACATAGGAACCATCTTTTGAGGGGAGTGAGCATACAATGTACATTTTGCAATATTTAGTTTTTAACAGTTGTGTTGCGAAGTGAAAGAATTTCCCATCCAGGTTTCCCCCCCCCCAAAAAGCACTTGGTTTTCTCAGACATGGTGACAGTATTATGCTTACAACTTATAAGTACAACATGCGTGTGTGTGTGTGTTTTAAATGAATGGCCTATTGAATGTAATATTTTGGTTTATTAACTCCTGTATTTAAGCTGAAGGTTATCTGGCTTAATTACCTTAGCGAGTAACCTTCCCTACAAGCTCTTGTAAAATGATTGAACATAAACTTTATTCCATTTTACCTACCATTTACTAGTGATGCTCCGATCGATTGGCGGACGATCGGTATCGGCCGATAATCAGACTTTATGACTCGATCGGGACTCG
>JBBMFX010079822.1:0-10276 GCA_037832545.1 Rhabdalestes septentrionalis
GAATTTTAGATCTTTAAGTCCATCTCATGAAAAATCGGAGCAGGAACAAAGGTGTTGCGTTTATATTTTTGTTGAGTTTATATATGAAGTATACATTATACCATGTTTTATGATGTTCATTAGGAACACTGGAGGCCAGTATTCACGAGCCCACATAAACAATTTAAAACACATGAAATGGGGTGCAATGTCATCAGCCTTGATTAAAGCAGCCTTTATGACAATAGATGCTTGTTGGCACATTCCTGTATAAATAGTTTATGTCACTTGACATGACAGGTTTATGTCATACAGCTTTACGAATTCCAGACATCAGTCAAGGGTTGCCAAGGCTTAATTGTTCTGAGTTTAGCAGACATTTAAAAAATGAAAGGAATATTTTTGGAGTATTTCTGGTGTAAATGTTACATTGTTGTTCCTTCCTCGGTAATTGAACATCCTTGATTGCCTAACTAAAACATTAGAAAACTGACTTCACAGAGGATTCTTTAAAATATTTGCATAAGTCAATACTTCTAAATGAAGCTATTGTAGTATTTTGAAAAAGTATGTTGATGCAAATATTTTATTATAGAGACATTTACAGATTGCTTTACTATGGTGGTGAGAAGACCCAGGGTTCAAGGTGTACAACAAAAATGTTACCATTTTATTTTGATAATTGAAACAAACATTGAAGCTACATGTGTCCTGTGAATGTTTATTGAAAAAAAGGGGTGAATTTGAAAAAGGTTTTACCTATAGTGTTTTGCAGACACCTCTCCATTTTTAACCCAAAACATCTCAAAACTATTGGATAACAATGCCTGGGGCATCAGGCAGTATATATTTATAATTATTTTATGCAACAACTTACTGTGAGTAAGTTCTTGGAGGTCTGGATTTTATCAGAGGATGTTTCTCTAGAACAACACATTTGAAATGACCTTGTACATGTATCAGGCACTGAATTATGCAGAAATTTACAACTGCTGAATTTCCAACTTAAGCTGCCCTATCCCTCCTGCACCCAATCATAAATAGATGTTTTACTGAATATCATTCTCAAACAGAACTAATCTTTGTTTGCTGCAATGAAAAATGTATGTTCTGCCTCACTGTCTGGAGAATTCATAATGTTTTTTTTCCAATATTGCATCTTTATTTCTCAGTCCTAGATGTGTCTAGAAGCCTCTGTATCTAGTCATGTCAAGTCCACTTAGAAAATATATACACATATATCCTGTTTTTTATATCAGAGGGTATCAATATCTGCAAACGTGTGCATAGGAAGACAAAGCCAGTTAATATGCCAAACTGATATTCCGTTGGCATGTGTTTGCTTATATAATAGACAGCACACATAAAAATGCAGCATAAATGAAAGAAGACAGAGCTCGGTGATGTCCCAATGTCTTGCTTTCCCGAGTCAAAGTCACTTCACTACTGGCTAATTTAAAATGATGGTGTTAACAGTCATACGCTGATACACAGATGGATGACAGAACAGCCAGAGTGACTTTCATTCTTGCCCTTCACCCCATGAAAGCTGACCTGTGTCTGTACTGACTGTAATTCAATTAACCATTATTTCTAGTTATCAATCTAAGGAATGACTCTCTCTACCCCCAATGACAACCTAGACACACACAGTTGGTGTGACAGTATCACAAGGAGGTGCCTATCATGTTCCACCCAAATAATTGCTTCATGAGCAGACTGTGAGCATGACAGCGCCCTTGTCTGCTGCATACAGTTGATTAACATAGACAAAGATGTGCATTTTCCTGTATTTTGAAATAACAAAAACTCAAGACACCTTAACATAAGCCAATATGCAGCTATGTTATCATTTGACAACTTCATTTGCCATTTTTGGTTCTTTCTCAACACAGGACAATTACTTTTGATATATTCTCTTACTGACAGCATAAATAATTTTATTAAAAGCAACAGTAATGATGTCTAGTAATGTATACAATAAATTGCACAGAAACTTATGCGGAATAGACATTCACACTTAATATGTCAAATATACAGATCTAGAATCTTTCTGATCTCACACTTGACATCCGAGGAACAAAAAAGACATTGTTTGACATGTTATACATCGCTAAACCAGATATTAACCCAGAGTCTTTTCATGAATGCGCTTAGACAGTGTAACAGTGTATTGTTTCATGACCTAATACTTTATAGGTTCCCACTGTTCTAGGCTGGTTCCTCTGCATGAGCTTATGCTGTTTTGGAAATGGTGGATTTTTTTTTCTGAATCTGTTGTAAATAACACCATATATGCCATGCTTTTTGATGTGACTATAGGTAATGTTAAACGAACCAAACTATTTAAATGGAATTTTTATTACCACTTTTATTTGTCATGCTTTATATTATAAGAAATTGACTGTAATTGTTGAATAATGTATTGTCACATAATTCTAAAATATATTAGTTATTTATCCATCAAAAGAACCAGATGTTAATATGTCATGACAACTGAACATAGCAGACATGATCCAAATCCATATTTTACTTAAAATAAAACTAACATACATAGTTAAAAGCATTTTTACTCAGGTTCTACAATCTTAAAAATAAAGGTTCCAAATGAGTTTTTGGAACCCACTGAAGAACCACTTTGATCCCTTTAAGGTCATATAAGAGACAATTCTTTAAGATGATTCACCCCAAATAACATCTCTGATACTGCATTGAAGCAGTAAAAGAGATCTCCTCTCTGTAATTCTTACTACATATGTCCTGTTAAGAATGAACAATATTTTTTTTTGTTATTTCTTGACAAATCAGCTGTAAAGTGCTACAGCCCTCAAAGCAGTCACTTCAGACAAATGTTTTTCACCTTCTCTGCTCAGCCAAAACAATCATATCAAGAGTTCCTTTGTTTGACTAAATTTTTAATGTTTATATATTTCATGCTTCTTCAAATATCTAGACTACAGAGAATAATCCTAATTTGTGCATTAATTACTTTGAAGATGGGGTACTGCATTGATGACCTGATTATTGTATATTTTATGGGTTACTATATGATTTTTTAAATTGTATGTGGGGTTCTAAGCAAAGGAAAACTGCAACAGAAATTTCAACATGTTCTGTATAACTGCACAATCACATTTAATAAAGTGGTCTTGATAACATTTTCCTTGAACCGTGCCTCATAACATTCATATAAACATGCTAGAAAATTGTAATTCCAGATTTCATATAACGGCACGACAGGCTGTATTCTGTTGTTAGCCTTAATGGTAATTCTCACGACAACTGCTTTAGTGTTTGTTGTTATTGTACATAAACTGTCTTGGAATTTTTTTTCGTAATAGCTGTCTAACTATTGGTAATGGTAACTCTTTATGGAAAAAACTGTCATGACAACTCAAAATTAAAGTCAAGTCAAGTAGAGCTTTATTGTCATCATATATACATACAGTACACAGTGAGATGAAATATCATAAGAGCACATGACATGTCTATGGCCTGTTTATGTCATTGTTATGGGGCAAATATATAATTACCAATTGTGTTTGGAATTATCCATTCACTTTTTTAAGGAAATAAAAGCAGTTTTATTGTATCACTCTAAAAAGCACTTGTAGGCAACAATCCAAAAAACTAGGTTGCAGCCACGAAAAGCAAGACCTTAGTAGTACTTCCTATTAAAGATACTTGTTTTTAGTGTACAATGCAAAACTAAATAGTACTGCCAAACCCACTTTGTTTCATTAATGGGTAGGATCTGCCATGATATTAGTGATAGTGACAATAAGCTTGCAAGCAGAACTGTTTTGTAATTATGTAATAATCTGCAAGCTAAACTTCTCACAGATAGATGTCCTACCCTGATTTCAGTTTGTACCCTCTAATACAGCTAAATATAATTCTAATACAACTAAATAACCCTTTACTGTATGTTTTAATCAACAAAATTAATCTAAACTTAATGAAGGTAACGAATTATTTGTTAATACTTAATTTGACTTAACTTGAGGACTACATTTTCTCCAATTTTACCACCAGCTGGAACTATTTCTATCTCAAATGTTTTTCCTTCTGGGTTTCAGTTTATGGGAGGCAATGGGGCTTCAAACTCGCAATCTTCTCTTGGAATAAAACAACAAGTAATTCTGAGATTATACTAAATATTTAAGGATATTTATGGATAACTTTATTGATTTTGTGGTAATTTAAGCCTTGAGAAGTGAAACCCTGGATGGATGTAGTCCAGCACAGTTTGGTGATCGTCCTGCTCAAACATTTCTGATCTACACCACCAATTAATTACTATGTGTGGTAAAAGTAGGAAAATAACCAAACTGTGTTGGACCATGGCCTTGCACCATCAGTTCACCATCATGGGTCTTAACAGTCATACCAATATCAGGAATATCTTACAGTTATCCATTAGTAGGAGCCCAGGGTGAGAAGATGTCTGGTGGGAAGAGTCCAAGCTGGTGGTAAAACTGAAAACAGTTTATTTTGTTTAACTGAGATACTGAAAATATGAGTTTGTGGAACTCATAAACTTTTAAACTAAGAAGTATAAGGAGTTGGGTGAATTCTAGTGTGCTCAGGTCAAGTTAACTCAAGTAATGTTTCCTTATAATTTTCAGTCAAGATGACATTTCTTTTTATTTACCACGATACCTCTTCAACCATCTTTGTACAAAGATATGTAAGCATCAAGCGCCTTTAAAAAACTGAAGTAGCTTCAAATCCTTCTTTGCCAATATACAGTGAATTGTAAAAGAAAAGACACCTTAAAACTCAATAGTATGTAATCATAGTTGCCAGCTTAAATTGTAAATTAGTTCAATGGGAGGTAAGAAATTGTTGTAAACAATAACATGAAAAATGATTGTTCTGTTAATGTAGTATCAGATGTTTTATGTTCAATTAAATCTAAATTATAATATCACACTTTTCACAAGTCCTTTAAACTTTGAAAGGCTCTTCACACTCAAACACTACATTGACAAATATAGTTCTACAAAGAAGCATGTATTTAAAGGTTCTTTGGGGAACCAAAATGCTTATTCTACAGAAAAGCACCCTTCATTTTAATAGTGTAGTAGTTTAAAATGGAGCCTTCCTGGATTGCAGCCTGGATTATGGACTACAGAGATATAGACAAAGTGAACTTTCCCTCTATTTCTTTACTTAGCTCAGTCTAGGCAACATGAAAATTTTCCATCATATCATGTTAGGTTGCATGAAATTACTTTTTCTATTCCTACAGTAGACCAAACCATAATTTTTCACTCAGGTTATATTTATTAATAATGATGGGGTAAATATGGAGCTTCAACTATTTTTATGAATGTTAATATGCAGGGCCCGGTTTCTCAATAACGAACATTCTAGCACGCTAAGAAAATTTTCTAAGATATATCTTACCTAAGTTGTTTACATTTTCAAGTGTGTTTCTCGAACCATCCCTTAGGAAGCTTCTTAAGTCGCTGCCTCTTACGTGCGACGTTATAAGAGACATCAATTGCTCGGGAATTGATTATTCAGTTCATATGCATGACGGCGTTAAGAAAGACATCACATTCTATGCAAATTGGCCTAGTGGTTATTACGATGGTTCTATTATCAGTGACACGGAGTAGCCGGATGGTCTAGTGCATGGGTTCCCAAACTTCATCAATGTGGGCCTCCCCTCTGAAAACAGTGACACCGCCCCCCACCCCCGAAAGCAGTTACGCCAGCCTGACCTTGCCAGCCCGACCTCGCTACAGCACAACACACAGACCGTCAGCATGCCGTCGCAGCGAGGCACTGGTAAAATTCTTAAATATGTCTGGACTATATTCCATCACTGGTACAACATAAATAACGTGCCATTATTTGATTGCATACACTGCTGATAAGACTGCTGCTCAGTGGTGGTCACTAGCGTCTTGAGCTGAAACTACGCTAAGAGACAGCTAAAGAGTGGTCCGGACCAACCTTACGAACGTGGGACGTACATAAGATATACTTAGTGTACGAACGCTTCGAGAACCATCCCATTTCTTTGTCTCCAGTGAAACTCCAACAATCCCAAAAACCTATTAGTGTTTCTACCAAGAAGCCTTTAATGTGATTTATGTATGTATAGCATTGGTGCAAAATATTGTTAAGTGTTGTAGATGCTTTTTACATAGTGCAAATGTTACTTTATTATGATGTTGTTTTTGTATTGTTTGGTTAGCTTCTGAATGTCAGTTTAAAATATGTTTAATGTCAAATCACATGATAAATAAAAGATTAATAAAATCAGAGGACTATTTTCTCATGCCTGCATTCAAATATAATAGATTGCATATGTATAATGTTGTATAACAAAACAAATTATACTGCTTTATAAACACAACATGTGAAAGGTTCTGCTGTCCTGATTTATTCAGAATTCAAGCATATAAATGTTGGACTCATCTTTTAAATGTGGTGTGTACAGTATGGTGAATGTAACACAGTGTTGTCTTTAAACTGAGCACAGACACAAATCAAATGCACAATAAACAGATAATGTTTATGTGGCGGATGCAAGAAATAGCCCTCTTGACTGATTTATCTCTGACTGGCAGATGGCAGAGTCACATTTATTAATGTTTGCTCGCAAACTCCCTCCAGGCAGAGTGACTCTGGAAAATAGAAAACAAATATTTTTAGCTGACTTTTGAATAATAAACAGACAAACGGATGAGATTAAATATTTCACCAGGGCTTAGATGAGTGACTTTCAATTATATTGGTTAGCTTGTGGATCAGATCACTTCAATATGCTTGTGAAAAGAAAGGTTCCAAAACAATATTATGTGAAGCAATGCCAAAGAGTGTGAAGTGTGAAGAACCTTAAAGTTTAAAGAGCTTTTGTTTAGTGTAAAGATTCTATAACAGCTAAATGTTTTTTTTTCCAAAAGAAGCATGTTCTAGCCAAAAACCATTAAAGAACTTTGAGAAATAAAAAGTAAAAAATTAATTTTGGACTTATTGTGAACTTTGGACTCCCGATAACCTGTCTGTGGAGAACATGTTCTCCCCAACTCCCCAAGCACCAACATTGTCAGCCGATTCACACCTTCTCTCAGAAGAGGTCTCACACAAGGACCTTGCTAATCCAGATGACATGTGACAAAGTGAAATTCTCAAACTTTACAGATTTATTTGGTTCAAGTAGAGGGAAAAGGGAAGTAAAAATATATAAAATGAACATAACTGAACCAAGTACTGCATGCTGGGATTCCGATTATAGATCAAAGTGTATATAGCAATTGCTGACTAACAATCAATGTGGTTGTTTTTTATGAAGCAACTTTTACTCTCACTGACTGAAATTCCTTGGTATTTTTTAAATAGGTGAGTGAAATACATGCAGTAGCACATCCTACTATGACTTTGACCCATGGGTGAGTGGTGGAGGCTGTCAGGGTGAGCTCAGAGCTGTGTGATCATGTCGACAGAATGGCTGGCCGTGTTGGATTAATGTTTTTTTTTATTTTTAACTGATTAATTCAATTTATAATAATGATTACATTTATAGCTTGTTATTGTAGTTATTCTAGTTGTCCTTGAATAGTGAAAAGTTGAACATGGGGATACTTTTTCCTCATTTATTTGTGGTACTGATATCAACATTAATTTAATTTGCTTTCTATGTTGCGCTAGCTATCTTTATATGCTGACACTTCAGGGGTATCAATTCTTGTAATCCTGTGGCAAATTTGTATGTATTTGCACAATATACAAGCTACTGTTAATTGAACATTAATACACTACTCACAATAAGGATATTGTTAGAGATTTAGTAGATGCCATACCTACGGTGTTTGTGTCACTTCAGACATTTTTGGGATAGGGAGGCAAATGTATTGCGGTGATAGACACACCTCATTTAGTGTTTTCCATGTAATGGTCTCATTGTGTACAGGTGTGCCTTATATTGGGGCCAATACCAAAAGACAACCTTTTTCAATGTTGTATCAATTTCAACATTCTGTGGGTATAAAAAGCTGGTATTGTCAGTAAGTCACTCCAAGTTCATCATTCAAACTGCCATGAACACATACGTCACTTAATGGACGAGCAGCGCCACCTGGCCATAGCCTGCCTTCAGGTTGGTGGTAGGCAGTCAGATGTTGTTTGTGAACTTCGTCTGTCTCAAAGCATCATCAGCAGACTTGCATCAAGACACAGAACTCCTGACAGAGTTCATGACAGACCCAGGAGTGGAGCCCCACGTGTGACAGGCTGCAGCAATCACCAGTACCTAAGGACCTTTGCACTCAGACATTGTTATGCAACTGCCACACAACTGGTCTGTGTATGAGATAAGAGGGGTACTAGGGTTTCCAGACAAATCATTCACAACCGACTCCACTGCTTTGGCTTGAATGCCAGAGGACCGTTGCAGGTGACTCCACTGACACCCAGACACGGCTGTGAACGTTTGCAGTGGGTACAAGACCATGTGACTTGGACAGTGCAACGGTGGTCTACTGTCCTGTTCACTGATGAGTGTTGGGTCACCTTGCACAGAAATTATGGTCATCAGCATTGCTGGAGAAGGCAAGGCGAGTGATAAGCTGAGGTCAACATGGTCCCCAGGGTTTGCTTTGGGGGAGGAGGTGCAACAGTCTGGGCTGGCATCACCAGTCAGCGCAAAACAGATTTTGTTTTTGTACATGGCTCAGTCACTACACATTCTTATCTCAGAGACATCATCATCCCCCAATTCTGCCAGCACACTCCCAACTTTCTGTTCATGGATGATAATACTCCACCACATCGTGGCAGAATTGTTACATTGCCTCATATGATATGGCCATCAATGTCTTCTGACCTGAACCCCAAAGAGCATGTCTGGGACCAGTTGAAGCAGAGACTGAATGATCGAACTCCACCTGGCAGAACTGCATGTAGCACTTGTGGAAGAGGGGAATGTGTTGCTTTAGAACAACATCATCAGGCTAGTGAGGAGCATGAGACGCCCCTGTCAATGTGTCATTGCGGAAAATGGTGGAAACACATTGTCAATTTTTGTTATTTGTGGCCATCCCCTTTATTGTCTAAATTTTTGGGGTAATAAATATTAAACTAATGAAAATGCTGTTTCTTCTCATATATTATTAGTAATATCAAAGGGAACTTTTAATTATTTCATTAAAATTCAGGGCAAATATGAAAAGCACTCATGTAAGTATAACAATATCCCTAAAATATTGTGAGTAGTGTATATTTTACACTGAAATAACACCTTCAAAACTACAGTTTTTCTTAGACTGTCCTTTTCATATTTAAACTGTGTTATTCTATCAAGGGCATCTCCTGCCCAGTATCTGCCTACTGACATTGTTTTCAGGGGTTCCTTGAGTCAGTTTTAGAAACAAAATTCTTAGAAACTGAAATCTTTTGAACTGGGATTGTTTCTTACCACCAAATCCACATGAAGGGGCATGTCAATAAATTAGGGTCCCATCAGGTGTTTTAGATGTAGAAAGCATGTAGAAAGAATGTGATTAGAATGGGGTCCACAGGTATGGTGATAAAGAAATGTTTATACTTGATTATTATAAAAATAGGGCAATCATGCTATTGTGTGCCTATATTATAACTGCACTAAATAAGGCCAGTGTGCTTTGTCTTTATACTTTTTTCAGTGTAAACTGGACAGTGCTGATCTTGGGTGAATCTCAAACAAGAAGATGTGTCCTCTCAAACAGCTTCAGCCAAATTGGGTTCACTAAGGCTCTCTGCAAAAAATAGTAAGATATCAAGGTAGCTAAATTCATAAATCGGTTCATTCATTTAAGCAGCCATACCAGCATACTTTGGATGCATTTTTAACAGGAAAGTGAATATGAGTCTAACCATATCAAATCTGGAGAATATTGGAATGTCTTGGACACAGCAGAGTCTACCTTCAGTGGTGTAGCAGACTGGGAGTATTGGACTTTGGCTTTGCATTTATGATTCCTCATCAGAATTTTGGAATCAGGCCCAGCAAATCTATCGTCAACATTTACCGTACAGCAATGTTTTATCATATTGCTATGCTGTGTCACAAGGAGTTTATTGAGCAACATACAATCTGTGTTCTTTGGGTATTTATAGGCTAATAAATAGGGCTGGGTTCAAAGAATCGATTCACCAACCAATATCGATTCTCGTTCAAAAAATACGATATAGATTCAAAAATTCGCGGATCGAACTTTTCCTGTCGCCACTACTGCTCGCGACCGCACAAGGACAGCTATAAAATACTCACTCCACTCACATAGAGCAGTGGGGTGGCTTG
>JBBMFX010079843.1:0-10275 GCA_037832545.1 Rhabdalestes septentrionalis
TGTGTTCAGAGGATATACTGAACAGCTGGCACCTGGCCCTTACCCATCTGGACAAAAAGGACACTTATGTAAGAATGCTGATCATAGACTTCAGGTCAGCATTCAACACCATCAGTCCTCAGCATCTGATTGGCAAGCTGAGACTGCTGAGATTGAACACTTCCATCTGCAAATGGATACTGGACTTCTTGAATGGGAGACCTCAGTCAGTCAAAATCGGGAGCAATGTCTCTAGCACCACGACACTAAACCCAGGGGCCCCCAGGGCTGTGTACTCACGACTCTGTTTTTCACTCTACTGACCCACGAGTGTGCAGCAATGTACAGCTCAAACACTGCAACATTTTTAATTGCAAGGCCCTACAAAGTATTGTGAGGACAGCCAAGAGATCATTGAGGTCTCTCACCCCTCTGTCATGGACACTTACACCACAAACGTTGTGAACGTCCATCCACGGTCGACACCAGCCACCTCCCCCTCCCCCAAATAAATTGTATTGTTCAGCTTGTGCTTCTAGCATAATATTGTGTTCTGTTTGTGCGTGTGGTATTGTGCTGTTCTGTTCGACACTTGTGTTGTATTGTGTTCTTGGACTCACATGATCACATTTCACTCTGTATTTTGTGTGCATCGTGGACATCACAATGAAACCATTACCTAACCTACTTGACCTTGATCTTGACCTTGTAATACACACACACACACAAAGAAAACACACCCTCTCAGACCACTGATCGCACAGGAAGTGAACACCAGCACAGAGCAGGTAACACACACAAAAACATACACTATGTAGACAGAAGCATTGGGACATCTGACTAATACATCAATAGGACTTAAATGACGTTGCGTTCAATTGTATTGACTTTAAAATGGAGTTGGCCCCCCTTTGCAGCTGTAGCAGCTTCCATTCTTCTTGGAAGGCTTTCTACAATATTTTGGAGTTTCTGTCAGAATTTGTGCCAATTCATTCTGTAAGCATTTATGAGATCGGACACTGAGATTTGACAAGAAGATCTGGTTCGCAATGTCCATTCCAGTTAATCCAATAGGTTTTGGATAGGGTTGAGGTCAGGGCCCAGTTCAATCAAGTTCTGCCACACCCAGCTCAACCACGTCTTCAAAGACCTTGTGCTGTGTACTGGGCACAGTCATCCTGGAATAGAAAAGCTTCTTCCCCAAATTGTGTCCACAATTTTGAAAGCATGGCATTGTCCAAAATATCTTGGTATGATGAAGTATTAAAGGTCCCATGACATGAAAATGTCATTTTATGAGATTTTTAACATTAATATGAGTTCCCCTTGCCCACCTAAGGTCCGTTAGTGGGTAGAAATGGTAATAGCTGCCTTGGAGAGTGCCTTGGTCATCCTACTCCACCGTTGAGAGACAGCTCAGATGGCCTAAACTGGAATTTTCCCCATAGGTCTTCATAAGGGGAAAGGTTACCACCCCTTTCTAATATTTTGCCAGCCCAGAGAATTTCATCCCCCCTTTCCCCTTAAAAATTAGCTCTACCGACTGTCAGTGCTATCGTGTGAGAGACCACTTTTGCTTGTTGAGACGTCATGGCTTGCAAACAATTTAAACTTGGCAGTTGCTCAGTGCTTAAATTTACAAATTTGAGCACAAATGTATTTGTATAAATATATTGTGAGCCTCTTAAGAACCAGTGGGTTAATTTTATTTTCTATGGAATTGTGCCAATATAATACGGAGCTGGTCTTGCTGAACAGCTAAAAATTAAGTCTGGATCAGTACCAATTCTCCTTGGCTCAGCTACAAACCTTAGACATAGTCAACTTAACATTATATATTTGGAAAACCACGCAGCTGTTAGTGTCATGGCACGCATGATATATGCCTTTACTCTCATTGAAATGATGATGAGTGTGCAAGTCTGCAAATCAGGGTGATCAGATGAGAACAAGTAAAATGTTATTAAAATTTTACTTATTAAAGTTAGCCAAGGAGTTGAGGCACTGATCTCAATTGTTTGCTATCAAGGAAATGTCCTGAATCTCACTACAGACAAATAAAACTGTCTTTTACCAGCTAGCTGGCCCCTCCCCCACCCTCTACCCTGCCCCTCCTCCACCCTCCTTGCCCCCCTCTCTGCTCCTCATAATCATTTAAAGCTACAGACACAGAAATGGCGCACCCTGGCGAAATCTCATCGTGGGACTGGCTCAAAGTGGCTGTAATCCAGCACCAAGGCTGAATTTTGGAAAGAGACATTAGATACAGTATTAGGGGACCACTAAGACCTATATAAAATAATGGGACCCTTCACTGGACGTAAGGGGCCCAGCCCAAACCCTGAAAAACAGATGTGTCCCAAAACTTTTTTTCACATAAGATATATGATAACAATACATCTCTCTTTCTCTCAGGTGGTTCTGGTGGAACTGTACTCTGATGGGTTCCGGCGGTCGTTCTCTGATGATGATGATATGACAAGCATCTCTGAGAGTGATGTCATCTATGCCTTCCAGGCTCCGCCCACCTTCTCCAGAAGCGGCTCCTCACGGTACTCAGGTGAGCAGAGCTATTTTTCCACGGCAACACTCCAACGTTTAGGGCAATAAACACAAGGCAACTTCATTTTTACACAACTAAGGTGCTGTACCATGTGTGTGTGACTTTTAATCTTTGTATTTGTATGTTTGTGTGTTTTTTTGGCAGAATAAGAAAGTATGTTTTCTATTCTTTTAAGCAGTGTAAATACTCTATATTGTTTAAGAATTATTAGGGGTGTCACATAATAAATTTTTTTTTATTTGTTTGTTTTTACACTGTTGATGTGCAAAAATAAGGCCTAATATTTCAGCAAGAACAATGTTGGAACTAAGTACATACATGCACAGGTGTCAGAAGAATTTTACTGTGGGTTGCCCTGCAGCCGGTATGTCCCATGTTTCACTTATATGTCACCCCTAATAGCTCCAGCAGGGCCATGTACAGACCTTTTGAGGGGCATGTGTTGAAACTGAAAAAAGGGCACCCCCCCACCCCTCCACCACCAAAAAACAAAACAAACAATAATATTCTTGTATTATATTTAATTAGTATTAATAACTTTTATACTGATAATATATACATATAGAGTGTATCTTCAAAACTAATTACAACAACACACTTCTGTGAGCCATGTGTTTGAAGATGTTTATGATTATACAATGCAAATACTCCAGGCCCTCTAGTAAAGGTAGTTTTACCAATTTGCCTCCTGGAGGGATTGTCTGTGTATTATTTGTCCTGTGTTTGTGAAATGGTTGTGCACTCTCTCTTATTTAGTTGTGTAAGATGTTCATTTTCTTTTTTATTTGCTTTGCATACATGCAGATTACATTCTGCATAATAAAATATATAGAATGCACAATGACATGATAATTCTCATTCTCATTGTGTAAAGTTGTTTTTTTATTTAATACAACATTATTACAGTACTAAACCATGTTTTTCTGTGTTTATACATGTGAAGACGAGCGGAGAGTATACAATACTAAAAAAATGTTTTTATCTAGCCAGCAATCACATGCATATTATAATAGCATTGTAAACTTTGACCTACCATGCTGTGTGACCAAAAACTATATAATATGATGAAATGTTAATAATTTACGTCATTTAATTTACATGCATCAGCACATTCAGCAGATAGCCTTTAAATCAAAACAGAAATTTCATATAAAATATTTTACCTTGCTGACGTGGATCATTCGGCTGCTTGGTGTCAATTTGTCAATCATTAAAACGACATCACATAACTTCAACATCACACCGGTGTGGAGATGCATTATATGAACCTTTATAGACATACTAGTGTTTATTCTATAAAGACATTGTTGCGCTTATTCAAGCAACAAGATATTTTACCGTTACAAGATGAAGACGTTCATCTGCTTCTGCTCTATGACTGACTGATGTTCTGAAAAGTAAGTTCGCGGCACTCAGGAGGTGGAGTTGTGAAGTTTGACTGACAGTTTGAGCGGTTCTATGAGAAGCTTTTTAACACCTTTAATTGGCTAAATATTTGTTTAAAAAACAAACAGACATAAGGGTTACCAATAGCATTGATTTATTAAAAAAAAAAACTCCCCCCAAAAAGGACTCTTTCGAGTGTAATTACAAAAAGGGCACGTGCTCTACACAGTTTGAGCTACCTGTGCACATGCCTGAGCTCCAGCATTTGTGCTAACCTGTTGACAAATGGTCCCTTTAAGTTTATACAGTCAGTTTATAACACTGATAATGAAGATAAATAGGCAAATGCAATGTATAGCCATAATCAGAGAAAAAAATATAAAGAAAATGAGAAGAGCCTAGATAGATAGGTAGAGGTGCACAGGGCGAGTTTATACAGTGAGGTTCTAACACTGAAATGCTACCGTAAAGCAAGACACAGTTTACTTCAGATTGTGCCATGCTTACAGCTTTTGGTGAAGTCTGGACAGTGCTGATGTTTCCTAGCTGTAAATAGTCTACTGTAAACTTCAGTAAAAAGGGCATTATAGAATCACAAAACTTTATTAATTCTAGTGGAAACTGTTTATGTAAAAACGTTTTAATCACCGTAAACCAGTGGCCCAAACTCAAGAACACAGATCAGTGTCCAATGTAATATAACACAGATAAACCAGTATCAATGTTTCAACAGAATACAGGACCGCTGTTAAGATTATAACAACAACCCTGTCACATGGTGTGATTCATCAGTGTAAATTCTTTTAATGCATTATAATGGACTGAAATTAAATCATTAATTCGACACCCCTAATAATTATACATAAAATATATTCTTAATAATAATATTATTAGATAACATTCTTTTTCATTGTGACAATCATATGTGTATTATTATATGACATGAATTATATAGCTATAGTAAAATATACACCGTGATTTTGTATATTACTGTCTATGAGCTGTCTAAAATATAATCGAAAATAAAAATGGTTCGAATGGACCGTGGTCAGACTGTAAACTCACATAATATAAAAATACTGCCCCCCCTTTATTCTCTCTCTTTCTACCTTCTGTCTCTGTCCCTTTCTCTCTCACACTCACTCTCTCTGCTTTCGTTTTCTATTTCTTTCCCTTATTTTTTTCTCCATTTAATTCTGCTTCTCTTTCAGTTTCTATTTCTTAATTTCTCTCTCTCTCTTTCTACACTGCCTCTGTCCCTTTCTTTTCCCCTTTCTCTCTTTCTCTGTTATAATCTGTTCAGAGGTGTTATAAAATATTAAAGCAGTGATTTGTGGCAATGAATGATCTTTATTATTATTATTCATGATTTGTGGCATCAGTTCCTGATTTGTGGCAATGAATGATCTTTTGGTCCTAAAACTAAACCCATTCACAGTGGACGGATACACGTAGGATATTGTGAGGAAAGATTGTCACGTAATGTGTATCCAAAGTGCTCCTGAGTCATGTATCTGTCTCGATCATTAGGAGCTTGTGCAATCGATCCAAGGCTATCCATATCCTCTCTCTCTGGGTGGGTTGGGTGGTCCTCCCTCACACCATCACTCAGTATTTCTGTACTATCTCTGATTTTAGGTTGGGTAGGTTGGTTCTCCTTTTTCTCCATCAATGAAAATAACTTTCCTGTCTCTCTCGGGGTGGGTATGGTGGTCCTCTCTCTAACCTATCACTCAGTAAAACTGTCCTCTCCCTCGGTGGTGGAGCACCATGTGGGTTATTCACCCTCCCCTGCTCCCTAGAATAGTGTGATTTGTGGACATTTAGTTTAAAATGGGGGTAAAGGTTATATTGGCCCTATTGTGTTGGCACATTGATTCTAGATCTGGGCTCACTATATTCGAACCAAACCTATGTGAACACCCTGAATGACAGGAATAGAGCACACACACACGGACACACAAACACACAAACCCCTTGACTCTGAATCCTGGACAGCACACTGGTTTAGGATGAAGCCCCCACCCCAGCAAACCCTTGTGATTTATGACTCGTTTCAAGAAGAGGGAGGAGTTTCAGCCGTGTCCTGTGACGCAGATGTGTATGTGTGTGTGTGTGTGTGTGTGTGTGTGAAAGTAAATTAATCTCTCAGCAGGACCAAATGTCCATCTTTGAATAGAACCTGAGATCATCACACTGTGAGGGTTGCTAAGGAAACGCAATGCCCCTCTCTGTCTCTGACAAACACACACACACACACACACACACACACACACACACAAACACACACACATATAGCAGAATGTCAGACAGTCTGGAGTTTTTTTGGCATCCATTTGACAGAAACACACAAAGCGCGTCATGGAATTTACCTTGTGTGTGTGTGTGTGTGTGTGTGTGTGTTTGTGAGTCAGTATGTGTGTGTGTATGTGTATTTGTGAGTCTGTGTGTGTGTGTGTGTGTGTGTGTTTGTGAGTCAGTGTGTGTGTGTGTGTATGTGTGTTTGTGAGTCTGTGTGTGTGTGTGTGTGTGTGTTTATGAGTCAGTGTGTGTGTGTACATATAGGTCCCGACTCTTGTCTGTACTGTTAATCAGCTCTAACTCTTTTTCCACTCTTCTAGGGTTCCATCACTCTCTCCCATCCTCCCCATACCCCACTGGGCCCGAAGGTCAAAGATCACTGACCTCAGAGACTGTGTCATCTGAGTTTCTGAACCAGAGCAGATCTTCCAAAATCCTGTTGTTGATGTGTAACACGGCAGGAAGCGGGCAGCATGCAGTCAGGTACAGACCACAACAACGGCAGAATCAATGCTAAAAACAAGCAATTCTTTTTTAGAAACTACAACAAACAAGGACACAAGCCTTTCTTTTCATAAATGACCTGTGCTTTAGTGCCTTAAAGGCTGTTTATGTAACTGGAATATGAAGAAATTAGGGGCTCAAGACTTATGCACACTACTGTATATTGGTCAAAATACTTGCAAAAAGTGCACATCCACATGAACAGGGTTCATAAACACATTTACTTTTCATCTTTTTGATGAAAGGCATACATTTCTGATTGACAGTCAAACACACCTGTGGTCCAGAGAAAAACTTGTTTTTGTTTTACCGAAAACTAATTTTCTGTTGTTTATGTGGGGACAATAAAGGTTCCTTGAAACAGCTGGAAATGTCACGTTGGCATTTAGGAAGGGAGACAGACAGAAAATGAAAGAGAGAGAGAAATAGAGAGAGGGAGGGGAGAGAGTAAGTGAGAGCAAGAGACAGACAGCGGGAGAGAGTAAGAGAGAAATAAAGAGACAGAGAGAAAGTCCATATTTCATTAATACTTGCCCTCTCTCTCTGTCTCTCTCTCTCTCTCTCTCTCAGGTTTGGTCCACCCTTCGTGATGAGTGAGGACCGGAGTGTGTCGTGGGCGGAGCTTCAGCAGAACATCCTCAGCAAACTGTACTACCTGATGCTCAGTAGTACACAAGTGCAGGTAACAAACTCACTCACTCACACACAAACATATATGGTGGGCCTAGTGGGTAGGATACTTGGCTCTGGACCAAGAGCTCATGGGTTTGAATCGTTCCTTCAGCACCACTGGGTTCCTGAACAAGACCCTTAACCCCAACACTCCTTGGAGACTGCCCCCTGCAGTTTGGGAATGGAAGTCTTTTTGGATAAAAGCATGTTCTAAGTGCCGTAATTGTAAACTCCCACATCTAAAATCCAGGCAAGTCCTCGACAGGAATTTGCCTTTGTTTTTTACTGTCTCAAAAGATGTGAGCCACATTTCTGATTCTGACTCCATGCATTCAGCACCCCTGGCTGTTCTGGGACCCACGAAGCTGTAAAACATCTCTGTCTGAACTGGAATATGAACAAGGAGTAAATCAGTAAAACTGAGCGCTGTTTTTGGCTTTAACCGTCCATGGCGCAGTGACTTATCCAACAAAGGGTTGTTTTTCTCATCCACTAGTCACGGTTTTATACGAGCTTCTTAATTTAGTTCCCTTTTCTCCAGCACTGTTTTAAATGGAGACCACGCTTAGTGGAGCCTAGCCCAGTTACTCATATGTTTTGTGGATTTAATATGATTTTTTACTATGTTTCATTGTGTAACACCCAAACAAGGAGCATCTTTATTTATGTGTGTGTGTGTGTGTGTGTGTTACTCTAGAACGCAGGTGTGATGTTCCGGATCCGTGTGGTGGGCGGATCTGCATCGTGCTGTTACCTTTCTCCTCAGGATGTTCGACCTTTACTGCACCCAACAGTGGACAGGTGAGTTCAAAACATCAGTGTGTCATAATTAAAGAGCCCATATCCTACATTTTATGAACATAATATTTGTGGCTGATTAACCACAAAGAAGCACAAACATTCAATATAAGTTAAAAAAGAATTAGAGGGGCTAAACTTAGCAGTTGCTATTGGATTTAGGTGGTTGTTATGCTGCTATAGTATATTGCCATTGCTGTATGATTGCGGTGGTTGTGGAGGGGCGACACGGTGGCGCAAGGCTTAGAGTTGTTGCCGCACAGCAAGAAGGTCCTGGATTCGACTCCCAGCTTGGGTGCAGGGGCTTTCTGTGTGGAGTTTGCATGTTCTCCCCATAGATGTATGGGTTTCCTCCAGGAGCTCTGGTTTCCTCCCACCACCAAAAACATGCGTGATTCGAGATAGGTTGATTGAGCACACTAAATTGCCCCTAGGTGTGAGTGTGTGGCCCTGCGATGTGCTGGCAACTGTCCAGGGTGTACCCCGCCTTCGCCCGTATTAGTTGGGACAGGCTCTAGGCCCCCAAAAGTGTGGCATAAAGGGGTAGATGGATGGATGGTCGTGGAGGTTGTTATTAGGTTTTTGTTAGAAAATATATGGTATCTCACATGCTATGGTTGGTAGTTGGTTCCTATGATGTTCCTGTTGGTTGCTGGGTTATTAATGTGTTTGCTGTGGTATGCTAGGGTGCTTGTATCATAGTGAATTAAGGGGGGTTTGCAGATTGTTCCTCAATCATTCTGACATTCTTTTTCTAAGGGCAAAAATTCTTTTAAAAAAAAAACTTGATTTAATTAATCTTTCAGTATCTACTGTAAATTGATCTATCATGAATCTTATCTGTATCCACTCTGCAGTTGTAAGTGTGGACCCACTTGGATTAATTGAGCCTGAAGTTTTGATCTGAGTTTGATACAGTGTTTGCTTTACTGACATTATAGAGTACACTGCTGACACTGCGCCAGGTTGTACACATTCCAGAAGCCTGACGTCGTCTTCGTACAATTTTTTCTGCAGAATATGAAGAGCCAGTCTGACTGGCACCATGCACAAAGAAGGACCTGTCTTTTTCCAACTTTGTGGTTTTTCAATTTTTTTAAAGAAAACACCTGGCATTTGTGTTAAACACACTTGCCAAAATGCACAACTGGTTTTGTAGCTGTGGGCCTGACTGTCTGTCGTGCTTCACTGTGTGTGTTTGCTGACAGAGCTAAGTCGTTTTGGACATGCGCCAAGTTCTGCACTGCTATTTCAACACCATCACCACAACTCAATTACAGCTGTGTACAGAGACCCATTACTGCATAATTAGGGTTTACCTCAATATAATCACAAACAGAGGCTGTCACAGTCACTGCGCAGTTTGGCACAACCACTGCCTGCTCATCTGAGCTAAGAAAATGAGCTCCATGCTGAGGCCTGGGGGACTGGATGAGCTCTAAGCTGGGGATCAATTTGTGAAAAAGCTCTGTATTGGGGCCCAGTGTTCAGTGAGCTCCATACTGGGGCCCAGTGTTCAGTGAGTTATGTACAGGAGCCCAGAGTTTAGTGAGCTGAGTAGTGGGGCCCTACATGTCAAAACACTCTATACTGGGGCCAAGGGATCAGTGAGCTCCATCCTGGGGCCCCAGGATGGATCATGGTTTTAAGTCACGGATCGGATCAATTTTTGGACCAGCAAAAAAGAAAAAAGACAAGTCAAATTTAACTCTCCATTTATTTTTTTAAGAATTTTTGCCCATTAAAAAACATTCAACTCAAGACTCATTCCACGCAATTATATAAAAACAAATTAGGTTGCAAGATAGGGCACGATAATTATTTACTTTGATGTGGACAAAATCAAAAACTACTTAAAATGCAATTTAAGGCATCAATGCTTCTTACTTTGAACATGGAGAATTAAATATAAACCACATCACATTATATCCACATCATCAACAAAGAAGAAAGAAAGCAAAGCAGACGGTCGCTTATAACTTTTTTTCTCAAACAGACAAGCATGTTTACATTTTCAGGGGTGATTCTCACAAAGGGGGCGTGTCTGCAGTACAGGGCTTCGTATCTCCCAG
>JBBMFX010079854.1:0-10275 GCA_037832545.1 Rhabdalestes septentrionalis
TCCATGATTTCTAAGTGGGAGAACTTGCAAAATCGCAAGGTGTTCAAATACTTATGTTCCTCACTGTATATACTTTTGTGAAAATCTGAGTATGGGCCCAAAGCTCTCATCCTTTAACAGGTGCCGCTGTAACCAAATCATCAGAGTTCTTCACTTCCACCCCAAGTGTAAATGCTCACAGTGGGGTTGGCCAATAAAAACCAAACACTAAAATCACTCACCTATGAAACACAATGTACATAAAATGTGCTTAATCGTCCAATTAATTTACCCCTGAAAATGCACCAAACCCCTTCATTTGAATTAACTGTGAAACAGACCCCTTAATTGTTCTTTAAAATTTGATTTAAGACATGAGTGTTCAACCCCCATGATCTTAATATTAAGGCAGTAATTCAGGAGTATCTATTATTTAAGGGGTAAATTTTAAAAAGTAAGATGAAAATTCAGTAGTTTTACCCCTTCATCTGTGTACTTTTCCTTTAAATTTCCATACAAGAAAATTAAAGTCATTTTAAGGAGTAAAATTAAAGCGGTCGGTTTCATAGTGACAGAAGCCTAGACGGCACGACTAAACTAAACCATAGTTTTAGAATGGGAGATGCTCTCCCGCCTCTAAAAGTACCTCCAGCTTAGAGCAGTTAAATTAATCAGATTTAATTGAATGTAATAAGCTCAGATTTAATTGAATATAATAACCAGAAGTGGATGTTCTGTGTCTTTGGCATTGTCCCACCAGCCTGGTGCTTGTAAAACATCAGAGAACGGGACAGGAGGCAGAGGCAGGAGGCCGGGGCTGATCTAATGAACAGGCCACAGTGTCTGATTTCACTGGTTCCGGCTGTAGACCACTGAACACTCCGCACAGCTGCAGATACGGAAAGTGCAGACCAGGAGTTTGCTGGTATGGGAGGAACTCAGCGGCTCTGGGAACGGGAGGCTGTATCCTAAGGTTTTGTTGGAGAGTTTGACACATTCAGAATAATTTCTCTACACTTAACCTCTTCATTAGGCCCAGCTACCTTGTATCTCACTCACAGTCTATTTGATCAGATCCACTTACCTTGTAGGTGTTCACAGTTACAGTCTGGAATCTACCTGTTGCCCCAAATCAGTAAGCAGGACCCCCAGAGGACCACCAGTGATTGTTTGGGTAGTTCTCAGTTTAGCAGTGATGTGAGTATATGAGTGTACGTGTGCTGCGTTGGAATTGAGTTTTTAAACAGTTCCCACTCCAGTTGACACACTTTGGTGCACTTTGCAGATGTAAAGTTATTGAGGATGGTTCATCTGATGCTGCACAGTTTGTGTTGGTCAGTCTGGTACTTCATCAGTGATCAGTTTCTGGCCACAGGACACTGTTGTCTGGATGTTTTGGTTGGTGGACCATTGTCAGTGCTATAGTGAGGTGGTAAAATCACTCTCATGTATATTTTGCATATTGCAACAGAAACTGACATTCCACACAATAGCATGCACAAGTCGTATGTATCTGCGGTTCGATTGGTTGTTTTATGAAAATTGTTGTGACTGTCCGACACATTTCAGATGCAGAAAGCCTTATGTTAATTGTATCACAGTTTGGTTTAGTTTGTTTAGTTTGTGAAATCCTCTTAGCAAGAATGTAATTTGGTCTCTAAAAATACTTAAATACATATTTAGAAGCAGGGTTATGCAAAATATGGTCACATGGCCATGCATTTCTCTAAGACAACTTTAAATGACTATGTCATCAAGAGGACTTCAAATGATAACAGTTTGGAAGAAAAAAATACTGGCACCCTCCAATCCCCTCCCAAGTGTTTTTTATAAAAGTAAGAAAGATGATAACTCGACTGCAGGCACTGTTCTAACCACAAACATGGGTGCATTCGTGAGGTGTAGGTTTCCTCCCTTTCAGCGATGCACACAAAATGATAATAGCTTCCATCTTTGGAGATTATTCTGAAAAAAAACACACATTCATAAAGATCCTCTGTTCAAATCACAAAGTAATTACGGCAACTCGTTATTTTTAATCAATAATGAGTTATTTGACAGTTATTTGATTAGTTATTTTCAGTTATTTTGACAGTCCCAATAGCTTTTTTTAAAATGGCCTTGCATTTCCCAGTACTCTGAGGTCTGAATCCCATTCAGTTGGGCTCGAATAACACAGCCTGGAACTCAAGGACGTGACGGAGACGGCTTGCATGTGTTATCTCGACAGATCCTAACATGAGAAATATCATAACTGAGAAGAGTGTTTACGACTGTTTGGGGAGCCCACATCCCCATTCGCCGAAGCCCACATCCCCATTCGCATTAGTCACGTATGTCTTGGACTAATCACGCACCCTCAAGAATCCAGATGCAAGAGGGGCTTTTTCCACATCTGCACCTCTTTTCATGGTCATATATTATATCGGTTCTGGGGGCTGCTGGAACTATCTGAAGGAAATCTAAAGTTCTACCTTTGTTCTTGTCAGAGTATGTTTAGGTCATCCATTAAAATCCCTTGAATCTTCAGTATCAGCACCTCTCATCAGCACCACTTCTCCATCTGTTGACTTTTTCCATGATCTGCTGTCTAGAACTGGTTTACACTCTTCCTGCCACACAGAGGGCTCATCTGAGCCCACCCTGATTCACGCATACCCACGTCAAGCCCTCCACATGTTCCCATGCAAGACTGAGATTCTTTGGGAATGCAATTTACATTTACAATTGCCGTAGTTCAGGAGGGTCAGGAAGAGGTGTGTATTACACGGAATATATGAAATATATCTCTGGGTATCTCTGAGTGCTTGTTCTTTGCAGAGGTAGTGACTTTGAAAGTCAATATGCACAAATTTTGGCATATTATTTGTGATTTTTGTCTTCACATTAATGCTTTTATTGGTGTTGATAAAAAAGTATTAATGTAACGTGGACAATTCACATACAATGCACCAAAACTTGTTTTTTTAATCTGTGTTCATATTCAGCACAATCCATTACAAACACTTACTGATTAACCTTGGGAAAGGTATGTTAACCTTTGGGTGGGGAAAAGAACTAGAAAGGGGCGGTAACCTTCCCCCTATGGCATCCTGCCGGGCCAAATTCCAGATCAGGCCATCTGAGCTGTCGCTCTCTGAACACAGAGCAGGACGACCAAAGTGCTCTTTACACACATCACCATTTCTAGCCACTGCAGGACCATAGGCAGGTTAGGGGAACTCGTATTAATGTTTAAAAATCACATAAAGTGAAATTTTCATGTGGTGGGACAAAAACTGCAGAAAACACAATCAAAATGTTTGGACAAAACTAATTTTGGTGCAAGACTGTCCAAGTCTGTGTCAATTTTCCTTTTGGCAAGTCCAATTTCCAAGATCCAATATAACCATCCACCATTATCCTGCCTGAATCTCCTTTTTCACTGGGTTAAGGTGTTCTGAAATTAATTGTTTTGGTTGAAATAACTTACCATCTCTGAGTTTGCCACCTTAGTAATTCACGAATGCATTTGTCTTTTAGCATCACAATAAGTAGGACAATGTTTAGCACATATTGTGCAGCTCAAGTGAAAAGCAGTTCTTTATGGCTTGTTCACATTTGCAATATTTATTATTATAAACTTCCAGTTTTTAGGACTTTCCCACATGAAATGATCTCATTTTCTGTGTTAGAGGCTGAGGATAAACTTTAAGTCGGTGGATTACTTGTCAGGCTGTGGGTTACATGTAAAGCTTCCGAAGACACTGAAGTCTCTGCCTATACCCTTCACAAACACATTTCAAAAGCTTTGCTTGATGTTTTTCTGTGACACATTCTTAACCTCTGCTCTGCTGGAGTTCATCTGAAGTGTATGTCAGAGTTATGGTCCCGTTCAGCCTCTGAATCACATTCCCTGGCCTGTCAGACCTGATGTTTTTGTAGCTCCAGAGCTTTTAGTTCTTGTTCCTCCCCAGTTGGAGAAATTGGTAATTGACTGTCTGTTATGATTTACAGTAAGATCATTTCTGCACATGGTGTCTGGTGTGGAGGTAAAAGACTTTGTCATTTGTGGGGAAGATTGTGTTGGTAAAGGTGAAGGGACTTCATAAAGACCATAAAGACGTGCAACATTATGAAACTACTCTGTAATGCAAAAAGCTACAGAATCCTACTAGTACAACTGTGTCAATAATTTGCAATTGGAACGTCCATTAAATTAATTGGACCTGGACAGAATCACCACACAAGATTTCTCTTAGACTCATGATAAGGAAGGTAAGAGAGAAGCCAGCGGTCATTGAAAAATTGCAAGATGACCTGAAAGCAGCAAGAACAGCAGCAACAAATTGCACTGTAGCCATTTCCATTCCTAAACCCAATGCTGAAGCCGTCTGTTTAAAAAAAAGCACAAATCTGCAAATGAGATTACAGTGTGCAGATAAATCAGAATTCTTTTAGAACAGTGTGCACTCATTAGATGAAATGAAATGAAATAGAACACTTTGGCAATAATTCAGCTCATTGGAAAGAAGGGTTGTGTGTATAATCTCAAGCACAGTGAACCAACAATGAAGTATGAAGGTGGGAGCACTACCAGACTAATGAACACAAGAACATTGCATTGAAGGAAGCCTACAAAGTGCTTTACAATGAAAAAAAAAAGGACAAGAATAAGATTCAGTGCATTGGCTACAAATTCTTAAAATCACAGGAGAACAGAAAAATTTTCAGTTTTTGTCTATCAGTTCAGTTTTTGTCTATCAGTTTAAATATGCCTTGTGTCTTTGCATATGAGACATCTATATATTTTCTCCAACGGAGAACAGCTGGCCAGGCATACAAATGCTTTCCCACTCATTTTGTCTTTCTGGAATTTCTGTAAATGTATGTCTCTCTGGTCAAATGTAGAATATCATTTATCATTTGAATTTGGCAGGTTCTTACAGATAGCAATGACCCAATTTTAATGCATCACATCATCTTCACTTGTCAACATGCAACTCAGCTGGAAGCATATCTTCTGTGAAAATGATGCTTTTGTAAAGTTTGAGTCCCATTAAAGCACACTGAGTTTATCTCAGGGTTTAAGAGACAAAGAAGAAGATCTGAATGAGCATCTATTAACTCCAGACTGTCATTTTTAGCTGTTCATTTTTGTAGAGAATGTGACAGTAGTGGATGAGGCCTATTTTGACGGGATGATTTTTTCTGATTGCAGTAGCAGTAGGTGTCTTCGATAATGAGGGGCTTCATTGCACTAATGTTATTTGTAAAAGGAACAGTGCGTGGCTGTCATTATGAGGCATGTCAGGCAGACAGAGGCCCTGGCCAAAATAAAGCCGAGGCCCATACCGCTGGGTTTCCCTTCCCCAGTTTTCCAGAGCCTTTGCAGATATGGCGGCTGTCCAGGCTCCTATGAGCTCACTTTATGTCTGGAGGAATGTGCTCAGCTCCAGAGTAAACTCACCCTACATCCAGATACAACAGCTGAACTCATCATTCTGACAGAACTGCCATACAGTTACAGACGTGCAGCTGATGGCAGGGAACCCTCAGGACCCTCCAGGCTTTAACAGAGGGATTAATGATTTTTAGCAACAAAAAATACACGTCTGTCATTTTCATTCAATGCAATCATGTTTGATTTGATATTCTGCAGACATGGTAGCATTAATCTCATGTCATCATTCATTTCTGGTCGAAAACTATGAGACTGAGCAAAAAAATATGCTATCATATTTTTGTCTCTGTGGTGGCATGGTGAGTTCTAATGTCAGATTAAAGTGTGAAAGTGATGGAATAAACCAATCACATTGAATTTACAATAAGTGGGATTAATTTTTTTAAAATGACAGATGGTTTAGACCTTCTGGAAGTTCGAGATACATCACTGACTATGAATACAATCAATCCAACCAGTGGGGGCATCAGCTGAACAGGGCAACTGGTGGCCTGGTGGTCAGGACGTTCACCCTGTGATCAGAAGGTTGTGGGTTTGAATCCCCGGACTGCTAGTAGCACCACTGAGGTTCCCTCGAACAAGGTAGCAATCCCACATACTGCTCCCCAGGTGCTGTGTTCCCGACTGCCCCCTGCTTCACTTGGTGAATGAGTTAAGTACAGAGGAAGAATTTCACACTATGTGCTGCGGTGTGTTTCCTAAGACGAATGGATGCTTTATTCTTCACAGCAACAACTCTGTGTCAGGACATTATGTATGTATGCTACATATTAGAATACACGCATGTCCATATGTCTGTTATAAGATCCATGGAATCTTATTTACAAGCTTCAGATGTCTGTGTTTAATCTAGAACAGCATATATTCACATACAAGTCAAGCTTTTTTCCTGTTTCCTTTTTACTGTGTTTTGATATTTACAGCCCAGGCTGAAGGTCTTGCTTCATCTGTAAACTAAAGTAAAATGTGGCATGGGTTTAAGTTTGGACACCCTTTCTGGTCTTAGAAATTATTTGACTCATTAGGCCTTAGTCCAGGTGCAGACAATTCCAGAGAATAATAAATGATATCATCCTTCAACCCTCCCTGCATGTTGTGCTGACACTGTAATGGGCTTAAATACACGGCTGAGGAATCTAAACACTTCCTGCTTGCAATCCCCCCTGTCCAAATTGTCGTTAAAGAATGCATGTAAAAGAGCTGCTGAAGTCAGTACAAAATATAAAGACAAATTTCTGCCTGTCGTCAGGGATGTGAAGCAAAACGCACACAGGGTTGTGAAGCAAAAACCACACTGCCAAGGACCAGCTATATGCACTGATGACATAATAAACCCATTAATGCTTTTATAACATCATGATGGCCAATATGCAGTCAAACCCCGCAAAGTCGCAGTTCAGATTTTGCAGCCTCAATTGTTTGCAGATTTTTTCTTAGAGCAAAATTAGTGCAAAATTATCAAGCAAAACAGAATGTACTAATTTTGTAACAAATCAACATAAATTCAGCTTAATTTCTATATAAAATATAACTGCAAACATTTTTTTTTATCAAAGGGAACACAAAGCAACTGTATGTGAAAATTGCATCTTGGGATGGTGAAATATCACTTATATGTAGACCAAAAAATTGCATTTATGGGCAATTTTACCACATCACAAATTCGCAATTTCGACAGAATAACAGTTTGGTCTGATGACATCATAGTTGCATGAGTAAAAGTCCGCCCAAGTCTGTTCTGATGAAATCACTGAGGACTATAAGTAACTGGCTTCACTGATGAGATCTCAGTGGTCTGTACACGGCAGTTGGATTTTGAATTGAACTGTATATTCAGTCTTTATGAATGGGGGAAAAAATATCTAACCAGTGAGTGTTTGGTTAGTTTACAGCTTGCCAGTGATGCTGGCATGTGAGTGTGTGCTGCACTGGTATGGAGTATTTAAACAGTGTCAACTTCAGTAGACATACTGGTCCACTTTGCACATGAAAAGTTACTGATGTTGGTTCATCTGATGGTGCACAGTTTGTGTTGGTCAGTCTGGTACTTCATCAGGGTCGGTTTCTGGCAACAGCACACTGTTGTCTGGATGTTTTGGTTGGTGAACCATTCTCAGTGCTATAGTGAGGTGTTTAAAACACTCTTCTCTGTCTGATACACTCAAACCTGTTGCAACAAAACTGATGTTCCAATACTCATAATCAACAAGACAAAGACAAGTAACTTTCTCCAGTCCTGTTGGAAGCTCCATCATCTCCTGCTTCAGCTAGAGAAGAATTTAGGGCTATTCAATTCAAACAAAACTGAACTGAATTGAACTATTGTGTGACATTAATTTGGAGAAGGGACTGAACGTTTATTTGCTGTAAGCTAGTCCATCCCGCTGAAAAGTCAGCCCCCACCCGAGCGGTCTGGCAGAAGCACATGTGTAAAGGTAGTTTTATGGGTCTGTCCTCCCACCATTTGCAGTGAGTTATTCAGTTGTTTCATGGTGTCATGCCTGTAGACATATCCCTACTGTAGTGCTGTAGTGGTGCTTCTGAAGGTTAGTCTGGCACACACACCTTCCTCCTGTCTCATCATGGTCCCAGAGGCTTTGCACGAGAACATGGAGGGAACTGGACGTTTCTTCTATGATGAAGTCACGGAGAAAGTAACCATGCACTGCCTTCGATATCTGACAGAGGGAAACCGAGATGGCCAAAGAGATGAAAGAAATTCAGTCTCAGTCTTGCTTGCCCTAAATAGAAACTCCCTGGAATTTGATTCTCATTAATAACTAAAGTATTGCTGACCAAATCCAGTCCTGCACAGTTTGGAAGTTCCTTTACTTAACCTATAGTAAATATAATTGGTGTGTTTATGCTCAGAGTGTAACAGTAAACTTTGATTTCAGTAAATATAACCAGTGTAAAACAGTCTAGAAGCGGTGTTGGTTCTCTTTCACTCTCTCTTTTTGCTGCTCTTTCTCTTGGTGCGCCGCGCGCTTTGCCGCTCTGCCGTGTCTTTTTATTAATAGTATTACATATTTTTAAATTTCTGTAACTTTGGTTCTAATTCTGACACAACACAACATGCAACACAAACCGGGGGAACTTCCATACAAGGAGGTTCCTTTTACTGGATGATGGCAATTTACTTGAGTTGGGCTCCCTTATAGCATTGCATGTTATACGTTTAACTCATGAAATCTGTGGAAAATAAAGAAAAAAGGGAAGAGAAATTGGTTCAGAGTCTGATATGGTTAATGTTGAGTGTACAGTCTTGTTCACTGGTAAGAAAAAATATTTTTAACATCCGAAAATGGAATGTTTCGCAAAAAGGCAGTAATACTTTTCAGCACTTTGTCATTTATATTGTTTAGACATTCAGAATTAATTCAGTCTACATGTTTCTTGTATCCCTCCGGATGTTTCCCTCTGGCTCTGTGTACCTTAAATACTTATATTGTCCAAGATTAGGAACCAGTTTAAATGAAACAATTCCACACATAGAAACACTTTCCCACCAAAAAAGATTTCTTGGTGGATATATAAGAATAGTAACCTTTTCATGAGGACACAATACAGACACACACACACACACACACACACACACAGTGATTATTCCCAGTTGTTGTGGTTATGGGGAAAACATCTTGCAAGTGTGTGTGTTGACTTTGTCAGCATAGTTTCTGCATATGTCTTTTGTATGGTTCTTTACTGAAACTAATGTTTATCCCAGACTATAGTAGCCTCCCGACTGTTTATTGTGGTGGGTGGATTATGTAATTCTCATTATTGTTATGTAATATGGCAAGAAAAGTGAAAAGTGTATATATATAAATAGAGAGAGAGAGAGAGAGATAGATAGAGAAATAGAGTGATAGATAGATAGATAGATAAAAAAGAAAACAAAAAAGATTTATATATATATATACATACATAGATTTTAATGTACATAAAAACTGTTATCACCACAGTTAATTGCTTCTCGCGTCAAACTAAGTTTTTCATTATTTCATTTCCTGAGAAAAATAGGAATCCAATACCAACTGGCATTTAGTGAAAAAACTTATTGCCAATTATCCAAATGTAACCAATCTTATATAGAAAATTTCAAACAGTCAAATACTAGAAGAGATGAGAAAGCAGATTAATAAAATATATCAGAGTTGAATGGGTTAAAAACCTGGGACTCCAGTAAACTACAGTGAGAGCCATTATCTCCAACCGGAGGAAACTTGGAAGAGTGGCGAATCTTTCCAGAAGTGGTCTACCAACGTTCCCCCAAAGAGCCGTAACTGCTCATTCGGGAAGAAACGATGGAGCTCAGAGGAACATCTAAGGATCTAGTGGTCTGATTCATCTTAGATGATTTTGCTGTTCATGATCCCATTATAAAGAGAAATGGGAGAAAATGGTCTGCATCAAAGAAACCACCACTGACCAACAGGGTCTCACATTTACCAAAAAACTGCTTGATGACCATTAAACCTTTTGTAATAATGTTCGGTAGACTGATCAATTGAAAGTGTAATGTTTTGATAGATAGGAGATCTGGCACAGTGCCAACACAACAGTCTGACAGGGTGGTCTTTACCAGCGAACAACTCTTCATCAGTCCAGGATCTGATGCTCATGTCATATCACGGTTTGAATTGGAGTTCTTGTCTCATTCAGCAATTCTGGATTTTTTTGCTCACATTCCAGCAGGACAAATGGAATTCACATACTTTCTGGTTGAACACTGGGTCACTTTAAACAATGTTTCACAGATATATAGGAACCCTGTTTTATCTAAACTGTACTGTGCTGGTTCTGAAGTTGTATCAGGTTCTAAACTGTACTGTGCTGGTTCTGAAGTTGTATCA
>JBBMFX010079865.1:0-10275 GCA_037832545.1 Rhabdalestes septentrionalis
ACATTATTTTTATTATTACAGGAACTGTAATATTGATAATTATCGATATCGGTCAATACAGGAAAAATTATCGTGATCATATTTTTTGCCATATCGCCCAGCTCTAAATGTAAATATTCCCTCCTCTGCTGTTGGAATTTTGGCAGTCAGACCTTTCTCAATCAAAGCAAATATGTCAGCAGTACTGTTTTTTACATTAAGACAGTATTTCCCGATTCTCCTGCACAGCACTATTTAGTGCTTTCTGTGCTCCAGCATTTCAATTAGCACCGCAAAGGACTAATTATGTTACATGTTCAGGCCTATTAAAGGTGACAATGTTACATAACATCAGATTTTAAAGTAACAGTTTGGCAAATTTGCTTGGTTCCCCAACCCTAAATGTAGTTGATCAACCAAGATTTGAGCGCATACTGAGCGCCGACCATTTTTCTGCTCATTGGAGCAAGTCCCAGTGTCCACACGGGCATTCAGCCAGGTCGTCGGTCACTGAGTGTTAGATTTCTGCCAAAATCCTCTTCTGCCAACTGCGCCGTACCGGCAGGATATTTACAACAATAATGTTTATGTCGATTGTAAGGTTATCAAACAATAAACTTTGTTTTTAATGTAGAACTACAGTGCTTTCAGTGTAGAACTACAAATCTAGATGGCCAACATTTAAACAATATAGGGAGAATAATTACAGCCCCACAGGTGACTACACGAAACTACACATTGGGCTGCAGGCCGGCGTTAAACAGCATCAGATGAGCCCAGTGTAGTACCTCACTGAAATCAATCAAGCACAGATACAAAAAGCAACAAAAATGCCTTTGGCATTCAGAGCACGTTCATTTATCCAAGATTCAAACATACTTAGGAATAGGCCTAATAACGAAAAGAGGGAATACAGTGGAAGGAAAAATGTGACCCTACACACCAGCAGACTGATATTATACAAGCATTTTCTAAAGGCACACCGTATGACAAAAAGAATCGATGGTGGGTTGACATTACAAATGCTGTGACCATGAACCTGTGTAAGGACATGTTGCAGTTTCTTACAGTGGACAAATGCTGCTTTCAGAACATGATTAAGACTCGATCCATGTTACAAGCTACCTAACCGCATACTCTTTAGCCAAACTGAGCTTCAAATGGATGTGGGTGATAAATCGATTTTATTGATTAATTCGAATTTACAGTTCTATGTGTCTATGTGTTTTTATGAAAATCTATATTATTACTTATTTTACACACGAGTGCCAAAAGCGGAACTAATGCGGGTCAATTAGAGTGCTGCACCCCTACACTGGGCCGTGGTCCAACACGTTTCATTGATTTCCCTGATCAGAAGCTCCTGGTTCATGTTGCTGGTTAATTGTCAGGTATAGTGAATGTGTTTGAATAGGAGAAGCATCAAACTATGATAAACACACCAGCCCTCCAGGATCGAAGCTTGACTGCCCTAGTGCCATATGATAAGAATGGGGCACAGTAGAAGGTGATAATAAATGTTGTCACAATGTATAATGCAAAATATATGGTGCCCATAAATACTGTGGAAAAGCCAGGATTCATTAACATGCTTAAAGTTTTAGACCTAAAGTATGTGTGAAAATGCACTGTAGCCATAGAGTAGCCAAAGTTTTAAAACTTGTTTTGAACCATTTATTTGTCATCTGTAGCTTGATTTTGAGGAGGGGAGGGGAAAATCGATTAAAATCAAAAATCGGATTTATTATGAAAAAATCTGAGATTTTATTTTTAGGCCATATTGCCCAGCTCTAGCTTCAAATTATACCGCAATATAGATTTTAGGCCGTATCGCCCAGCCTTAGTACCTAAGTAGTCAAACCACCATCAGCCTAATAAATGTTTCTCTTCCCAATGTTAAGTGTCGAAATCACATCCCATGTTCTGATTATATCTGTAATCCACCTCACACTGATTTCTGGTTTAAGTTATGCTCACCTTCAGTTTTAAATTAATTGAAGATATCCAGAAAAGTGTAACTGAGGAACAGGACTGCCGCAAACAATTATTTTGATAGTCAACTCATCACAGATTATTTTTGTGATTAGTCAACTGTTCAGATTATGCCTACATTGGACGTAAAGCATATCTTGGTGCACCAGCATGCAGCTGCTTTTATTAAACCTTATTATCCTACAGCTTGAAGTGTTTAGGGTATGTGCCTAAAAAAACAAACAAAAAAAAATTACAGTAATTTTACAGTTCACATATTATTTGGACACATTTACTCCTGCAATTTTATTGTACCTAAGTTTGTGGTGAAAACAAAAATATGCAACACTTTGGAATCCAAATATGATAAGTTGGTTACAATCACCAGAATCACTCAGTTTATCCTCAGACTCCAGGGGGTTAAAGTATATAATAATTGTCCTCAGTGCTCACAACTATATTCAACTTCACTACACTCTGACAGTATATACTCCCAAATCTACACAAGACTCTTGTTCCTAGCTAGGAAAGTTTGCTTTTTTACATATCCTGGAGCGATGCTGTTCCCTGCTGCAAGAAGATCCGCTCCACTCTGTGTTTCCTATTCAAACATTCCAACAAACACATAATATATGTAATCGTCATCGTTAATGTTAACTTTTACAGCTATCAATAAAAGAAGTGTTTCTTGTTACTGTTAATGCTAATGTTAGCAGCTAACTAGCCAGTTAGCTTACTGAGACGACCGTCCCACTTGCTTCACTTCTTGTATTGCATGTTCAAACTTTCAAGCTCCCTGGTCTTACAAAGCTTCAAAAAAATTAATGATGCACTGACTTAAATTAGTCATCATTGATTGTGATAGTCGACCAATTGTGGCAACCCTACCAAGGGACAAGTATCATCAGTTGTTTGTATCAGTACAAGATGCATGATTCTTTATTTGTCACATGCATGGTCATACAAGTACAACACATATTGAAATGATTCCTCTGCATTTACCCCATTCACCAAGTGAAGCAGGGGGCTGTTGGGCTTTGAACCCCAATCCTCTGATTGCGTGGCCAAATGCCCTAACCACTGTATTAGGTAATAATGACTTTCCATGATGGTTTAAAGAACAAACGCTGATGAAATGAACCTTTTTTATTTCTCTAATAAATTTGTTAATCTGAAGACAGGACTGATATTTGTATGTTTGGCCCTTCCCCAAAACAAATCTCTGGAAAGTTGTCCAATATACATTTTTTCATTAAAAGCAGTGCCTATATCACACTCAGCATGTGCTGAGGCCTGAGGCCTGAATGAGATGTTCATGAGATTCGTGAGAGAGAGAGGTTGTGTCTGATCACCACTGTCAAGCTTTATATTGAATAACAAAGCCATGGACAGTGTAAGTACCTGACTTACACCATGACCCTGTGCCTGGGAGTGGAAAACACAGATTTATTATATTTTCTTAATTTGTTCAAGCAGAACTTGCTCTGTTTGTTTTTGGGAACTTATTCAGGTCATAAACTGACAGGGAATGTACTAGTATTACTTTTAATGATAAGCAAGGTTGTTTTAGATTTCACTGAACAACTTTTCGTTTTCTGAATATAAAATCTCTGTATATAAAATGCCCTGAACATTGTTTGTTTATGTTCAGATCCTCATTTCTTCTCCTAAAGAGGAAATTGCTGTTGAATAGTCCATGCACCCTCCACCCACTAATAGCATCTACTGTGAGAGAGAGAGAGAGAGAGAGAGAGAGAGAGAGAGAGAGAGGAAGAGGAAGATTCTTCAAGTTCTGAGTTCTGCTGAAAAAGTTATGGTTCACCACAGTGTGGACATGACCAGGGAACATCACTTTCTGTAGAAATGAAAAGTGAGAAAAAACCCTCTGTTTCTCTGCCCACATCAGCTCTCGGTGGAGAGCAGATGTGGTCAGAATGCACCACATTCTCTCGATTTGAGTTTCAGATTTTTTTTTTTTGTTTTGTTTCTGTTTCTTGCACATTTGGCACTTGAGCAATGGCAGTGGATGAAGCGATCCTCAGCACCTGTCGCAGATTTGTGCCCAGGCTGGTGATTCTCTTGAGGTTTCCCAAGGTAAGCTCTGAGCACAGGGACGTAATTGTGAGGGAGTTTGTGAGAACTTCTTTTGAAGTGAGGGGAGTACTGCAAATGTCAAAACACTTTTGTCCACCTCGATGTGAAACACTCAAAAAAAGACAGTTGTTTTGCTTGTATTTATTTATTTTGGGCAAAGTTTATTAAGCAGCTGATGCATCTGTTAAAATATTAGTAACAAGTAATTATAATTGAATTAAGCACAGTAAACACAAACTTTGTTTTTAACTTAATAAAGGTATATATGTTATGTATATATACATAAATCAAAAATTTATAACTGCTGGTGCCCTGTGAACAAAATGAGTGCTTACTGTCTGTCTCTGGTTTTGGCATCACAGATTTAAAATGTCTGCTGGCTCAGTCTCCTGGCTCGGTCTCCTGGCTCATTTGAACTGGGAGTTGGTGGGGGGGCTTATGTGTAGGGTGTAGAACAGAGGCTGAACTGTGTCTGAAGCTCAGCTCTGGAGGGATATCTAATTTCCCTGGGTATATTTTGTTGCTGTGAAATAAAAGGAATGGCTCAGCCTGGGATGTGGCTGCTTTGTTGTTTTGTCCTTCCTATCATGTTTTGTTGGAGCTGATGGGTACAGTGTTGGAATAATGCCACAGAGACCAGAAACTGTGATAAATCTGCATGTGTCTTTGTGTCATGTGTTGTCAGAAAATCAGAATCAAATAACTTTAATTATCCCAGAGGAAACTGCTTTTTAATCATGTAAAAACATGAAATACAAAGTGATATTTGTATTTCTGTTGTGCTTTTGGGAAAGTTTTGCTGTAGTACTTTTGTGACCAGTCATTATCAAACAAGACATGCTTGGCTTCTGTAGCTTTACACTGGAGTTAAAGGCAAATGTAACTAACAAGTAATGTAAGAATATGGAATTCAGTTTAGCATTATGCCCATATTGTAACATGCTTACTTCAAATTGTGTATAATTTAACATTAATAACAGTAGCTGTTACCCTGAGGCCTTTATTCTGTACTATTTAAGCCACTTAACACTCTGCCACATTTTGTGAAATAAGAGTTTAAAATAGTATGTACATGTTAATATTTTAAAAAAAAATTAAACATACAGTCCACATATTTAGTCATAAAGACTAACTTTTTTAAGATTTCACTGTGCTGGCATGAAACTAGTGCATATACATATATCTGTCTCTGTATACTTCAGAAAGCTAGCCCTCTCTATAAAGACAGCTTTAGTCCAGACTGCATTTGATTTAGGTACAGTCCAGAGCAGCACAGTTCTGGTCTCATAAAATAAAATGATGACTGTGGTTAATTCATTAAACCATATGAGCATTAGAAATGGCCCTCACACAATGAATGAAAAACTGATGAACAACATTCTGCATAAGTATTTATGTAGCCATTTTCTTCAAACTTCTACAGTTTTTATTTTTATTAGAAGGCCAACAAAAATTTGTTGCCTGGATGGCACATCTGTAAGATTGCTTTTTGGAAAATTTGTGTAAGTCCATATTTTTTGGTGAACAAATATTTAAATTTAACCTTGTTGGTTCATGTGCCTGATCATATTAAGCATGACATCATAGATCTTTTTTTTTTAATGATTACCTTAAGTAAAAATTCAATTACATTTACTGGCCTCTAAAAGACTTTGTACATTGTCATTCACTGCAGCCAGCAGGGAAAATAGCATTTACCAATAAGATCATGTTTCACCTCCCCTTTCCCCTCACCCCCTCCTTTCACTGACAGAAATGCTCAGCTAGCTTCGATACTTATTTATGACGTGGATTCTTTCCTTTTCCAAAGGCAGAGAATGAGAAGCCCACCACAGCAGTGTATGCTAACATCACTGACTTGAAGAAGACCACACGCTCAGTTCCCTCTTCTTCCTCCACCTGCTCCTCCCCTGGCCTCTCCCTCAGCCCAGCTCCAGACTCTGCTGTGTCCCCTGACCCAACCGGGTGGGAGGTGCATACCGACCAGGACAGCGGAAAGGCCTTTTTCTACCATCCTACCACACACCAGAGCAGCTGGGCAGACCCTCGAACCCCCCCTCCGACTGCAGGTATGGAGGCATCAGCTGTGCCTGCCCCTGTCCCCGCCTCTTCCCCTCCAGCATTCTCACAGGGCTCCGGCTGGGAGCAGCTGCTGGACGAGACCACAGGCCGCCACTACTACTATAATCACACCCTCAAACAGACTACGTGGGCCGCACCTGAGCCACATGCAGACAATCCGGTAAGACAGTAGTTGGGGAGAGTAAGCATGTTTAAGAGGGGTTTGTGTAAATATTAGAAGCATAAAATAAAAGACAGTTATATTTCATTGGCTAGTTCATAGGTTACCATTGGGTTAGAGAGTAGTGTCTCACTAATATCTATTTAGATGTATACAATCAGTTATTTTATTTACAGTAGATGGCTTATATACAGTAATTATACACTGTGATCTTTCATTGAACTAGTACATACATTTTCATGGGGTTTGGGAGTACAGTCTTACTAATATCTGATTAGACTGACAGTTATTTTTTATTTACATTAGATTACTGAAATCTATTTCCCTCACTTGCTCTCTGTCTCTCTCTCGATCTCTCTTTTCCTTTTTCTGTGCTTATATCTCTGTCCCTCCCTCTTGTAGTAAGTACAAAGCATTTTCAAAATATTTTCTTCACTTATTTTTCTTCAGTCTTCATGCTATATATATATATTTTTTGTCTTTGTGTTCCTGGGCAGCTGTAACATAAGCAATTTCCTCCTAGATAAAAAAAAAATCTGATTCTTATACTCACCAGCCTCCCTTACCTGAGGAGGACTACCCAACAGATGCACAGATTGCCCAGGACCCCTCCAGGGATGCACATGTGCCCCAGGTCAAACAGCCGGTTCTGCCCCGGGTCGTTCTGGACCCAGTGATTCCTGTTCCTGCAGGCTGGACCTGCTCCACAGAGCCTGGTAGAAAAACAGTCTTCACCAATGAGCTCACACGCCAACAGGTAAACACCTATATGCTTGCATACTGCTTGTGCTAAAAATGGGAGTTGCAGATGCTGATTCCAAAGAAGAAATGATCAAAGTACCATCCATCCATAATGTACACACACTGGTCACAATATTTATTTGAATAGGGAATTGTGTATTTGCTGGGGATCGGTATGATGTGCTACATGTAAAATTAATATGCACCTCAACTTAAAATACCTTCCACCTTGTTCATATCTTTGTACCAGTTATAAATCTGAGAAAAATGTACTGATATTTTCCTTTGTCCTCCTTCTTAATATACAGCTCTAAATTTTGAATGGCCATCTGTTGGTCATTTCTGGTATTACCATTAGAATTGATATAGGGAAATCATGATATAGTCCTGGATTCTGTATTCCTGGAGTGTGTATGCAATATAATTGCTACTAATTTTGTTGGTTCAAATATGAGGTAAAATTATATAACCAGCACATTTTCAAATAAAAATATGTATAAGCTAATGAAGAAACTTGCTCCTCTAACTACTACCTTCATTCTGCAGTGGATCCAGTCAAAGGATGACAAAGGCAAGACGTATTACTATACAAAAGATGGCTCTATGTCTCAGTGGACCCTGCCTGAGGTGCGTGCTTATGCATGCATTCATGTTCAAAAGAAGATTTATGCCCCAAACTGTAAATGTTGACATTTCACAACTATGAAATGAATTGTTAAATAAACTAACCCTTTATTAGTCCTCAGGGTGGGAATTTAGCATTAATACAGCAAAAAAATGGGCAGTACAAATGAACAAAGTAGAAGCAGCAAAACCAATAGCGTAAAAACTACAGAAAATAATATATTATCTAAAAAGAAATGTACAGTGTTCAAAAATGTATACAGAAATGTGTGTGTGTGGGTGTATGCATGTGTTTGCATGTTTGTACAAATTTTAGAGATTCATTGCATTTTATGCAGATAATATTCGATGAGCTATTTATCACTCCAAAGTTCTGACACCCACTCTGTTAACCATATGTGAAGGCTCCAGCCCCACCCGGACAACTGCCACTTGGGAACGGCATTGAGACAGATGCTCAGCCAGTCCTAAAAAACTGGAGACACACCATGAGCCAGTTCAATACACCAAATGAAGATATGGTGAGTAAAAAGCTTGGGTAATCTCCAGGTTCTTTTAGGCCTACTGTCTGGCATTATAATTTAATCAAATACAATGAATGGCGTTGATTGGTGTGTGAGCAACTGTGATGCCCACACTGAAGGAAACATCTGGTCTAATGAGTCATTTACTTCTACTCACCTCTCTGCATTTCCCTTTTCATTAAGAAGTTTTTCCCAAGCCACCGGAGGATCGCTTCGGATTACGCTAGCGATCTGTCAAGTGCTGGAAATTCACCGGACATCCAGCATCAGGTTAGCAGCAAATTCTTTCTTCCATTGGTTCACCACAGGAAGACGCAGACTAATCAAGTCATCCACTATCATACTTACTACTTTCCATTCAGCATCATCATCATCATCATCTGTATGCTGTTGTTACTTTGTTTCAAGATCAAAGTGAGCTCCAGTGGGATTCTGAAAGTGTCCCAAAACTGTTTTGTTTTTCCTCAAAGGATGACAAGTCGAGGCAAAGGAGAAACCTGTCCAGCACAGACACACATCACCATCATCATGTGCGTGAAGGTCTACAGGCCCAAATGTAGAATTAGAATTAACAGAACAGCTACAGTCCTAATTCTATGGGCCTGATCCTGAGAGGCAGGATTAATGCTCAAATTAACAATACTAACACAACATGTCATGCACTGGCTCATATGCATGTAACTAACCACTGGTAACTTATTGCAAGACGTATTTAACTGCAGTAATGATGGTGGAATTTTGAAAAATGTTTAAAAATGGAACCCTAAGGAATATGGGTAGTGGTAGCTCAGTGGGTGGGATATTTGCCTCTGGACAAAGAGGTCATGGGTTTGAATCCTACATTAACTATACCACCCCTGGGTTCCTGAGCAAGACTCTTAACACCAAGTTGCTCCAGGGAGACTATCCACTGTAGTTAGAGAGTCGAAGTCGCTTGGGATAAAAGTGTCTGATAACTGCCTTAAATGTAAATATAAAAATCTTTCTGCATAAAACAGAAAAACAGTTTTGTTCAGAAGACCTATGATTATCTAATGTTTTGAAATTCTGCCAATGTTACTGAAGTCTCATTCTTACCTTGAATGTGGCAATAGTGATTTTGTTGCTGGCTGTGTGTTTCACTAAACTATGCTATTAGATCCTTAGTCTACTTTTACACTGAAAACCATTTAGCTTTCATTTCAAGTTTGATTGCTTATTTTTTGTTCCCCTAAAACAAAATCTGTAGTCAGTAATTGTAAAAAAGTTTGACAACCATGCCCATGTAGTTTGAGTCAGACAACTGTGACTGCCAGAACATTTCCTGTCAGTCTGAAATCCATTTTTGACATGTGTAAATTGTTTGTCTTATATTTTTTTATCCAAACAAGCAAAAAAACAAGTGATCAACAAAATGAACAAAAACCCAAAGGGCAATTGCATGCCTCAAAATTTGTTTTTTCTTTTTTAGTATGTACATTTAGTGTGTGTTTTTTTTGCACTAATGCGGAAACTGTAGAAATCTTGAGAAGGATCTGGCTGCTGCCACTGTGGAGCTCCACAGTAAGCGGAAACACGTCACATCCACAATAGGCAGAAACAAATTTGACTTCAGATTAGAACACAGTTGCACGAGAACTGTTTTTTTTTGTGTTTAAAAAATATAGAGTGCATTTAAAATAGATCAATTATGAACAATCGACTGACAGTGAAAATTGCATTTTGTAACTAAATAAATATGGTTCTTATTGTTTTTTAATGCATAATATGTACACTGAAAAAGGTTCTGCAATCAGTGTTAAGCTGCAGCTGGATGGCCTAGTGGTTCATATGCTGTTCAGGGCAGGGGGGCCATAAGGGGTAGATCCGCCTATGCCTGCAGCACCCTCCTCTCCTGGCAGCACCGAGCCTGGAGATTTCAGTACTCCACCGTGTCCGGAACGCGCGTCCTTGCCAGCCCAACCTCACTACAGCACAACACACAGACTGTCACCATGCCGTTGTAGCGAGGAGCTGGTAAAATTCTTAAATATGTCTGGACTACATTCCATCATTGATACAACATTAATAACGTGCCATTATTTGACTTGCATACACTGCTGATTTCTGAGGACTGCTGCT
>JBBMFX010079876.1:0-10275 GCA_037832545.1 Rhabdalestes septentrionalis
GTGTTTGGTCTTCATGTGTGTGTGTATGACTGAATGACAATAAAATCCTACTTTTGCCGGGTGGGATTAAAATGAGACCCCCAGAGGAGCAGGTCTTCTTCCAGTCCAGGCGGGGGCGCTACTCCTTGTACTCTGGTCCTTCAGAACCAGTGAAGTGGAGAAGAAGAAGTTACAGCGAAACAGGGGCTGAAGGTAAATATTTATATTTTTCCACTCTGTTTACACTGAAACTCCTCTTACAGTATTAGAGGAAACGGGCAAGTTTATCACTTTTCACTGTTCCCACTGTTTTTAACTCTTACAGAAATAGAGAAAAACAGGAGCCGAAGGTAAAGAGTGTCGTTTTTTCCACACTGTTTGTACTATGTTTAATTCTTGCAAAAACAGATACAGGAGAAATTGTTTCACTGTCTATACTGTGTTTAACCCTTACAGAAATAGAGAGAGAAACAACAGAAGGTAAATGTTTTATTTACCATTTTTGCACTGTTTGCACTGTTTTAACAAAACTGTACTGAACTGGATCGAGAAATGAACGCAGCCCTTCACCCAGAACGGCATGAACGAGTATGAGACGTGCCAGTATCTCCAGGACTTTCATGATGTTGAGCGTTAAGACAGCCAGTCTAGTTGAAGAGGGTCGATGGAGAATATTTGTTGGTATCAGAACAGTGGATTTGTAGGAACACCAAACTGTGATCTGATCTGTCAGAGGGAACTCTAGAGGAGTTCCCTTCTCCACCTCTATCTCTGCTCTGTCGTCTAGAGCAGCGTTTCTCAAAAAAGGTCCTGGGGACCTGTCATGTCAGACTTTGGGGATGCAGGGCCCTGTATAAACACCCCCCACCCACACCCGTATCCATATAGATAGATAGATGGACAGATTGATAGATATTATTACTGTAGATAGATAGTACTACTATGATTATGGTTGGGTTTTTTATTATTTATATTATTACAAACGTATTTTTTGCTTTATGCTTTTTAAAAAAACTACACTTTTTAATGCTGTCAAATGATGCTGAACTTGCAGATTTGCTTTAAACCTAAATTATATTACAGGTCTAGTCTCTGAGATTATTTGGCAACCAAAAATGTTAATCAACCTTTAAATATGATGGGTGTGCCTGCTTTCTAGTTTTTCTGTTTCTGTCCGGGCCCATAAAATATGAACCCGACCTGACCGAGCCGGCTCGGGCCTGGGTTCAGGTTTGGGCAGAGAATCTAAAGCTCTGCTACCAGTTCAGAAAAAGCGGTCTTTCATGGATACGTGGAGAGGAGGGGCACTATTTGGGGGCCGCCTCCAAGAGAAAAAATCCAATCTTGCTTTTAACAAGCCATGATTTATTGATAGCTCTCAACGCATGTGTGTTCGTTAAAAGTTTGGAGTAAATGAGACAAAGTGCAGGAAAGCTGAAAGATCAAGAATGCAGAAACAAAGGGTGGGCCATGAAGTCGGGGGGCGGGGCGGGCAGTGACTACAGCATGAGATCAGAGCTGGATCTGACTGAATTTTGATTGGTGCAGAACCGAGGCTCCGCGGACCGGCAGGAACGCTCTCACAGACCAGCGCTGGTCCGCAGCCCATAGTTTGAGAAACGCTGGTCTAGAGGATGCCCCGCCTGTCTTTCTTTTTATAACTCTGGCATGGTGGTCTATTTATATTTTTTGTCTAAAATTACAAACGTCAATGATAAAATGTAAGAATACAATGTACAATTTCTATAAAATAATATGTTTAAAATATTAATAAGTGCGGGTGATTTGTGCCCCTGGCACCCTTTCCCCCAACCCCACCATCATCCCGCAGTTCTGAGCGCCATCATGCTTGCTGTACCAAAGCCCTAAAACGTGTGAAATGTTTTCAAATGTGTCTATAACTTTTCAGGTACAACAATCAAAAATCCCTGTTCATAGAAATTTTACTTGGAAAAGCAAAATCAAGTTTTTTGAACGTAAATATGCTTCTCTCTCCTGCACTGAGGCTGACTCTTAAACAGTGTGGGTTGCACAACTTCCCTCCGGCACAAATCTGTGGCTGGGTTTTAATCACAGTTTATCAAGCTGTAGGTTTAAGAGGGTCAAAAAGCATTCTGTATTCACTGTTGTTATATCTGGCCCTGAACATTTCATTATTATTCTTATAGAAAGGTATGACGACCCACCAGTCTTCTCCTTCTCCTACTGCACACCTACTCCCACAACCAACATTTACTTCCACAGCTACATCAACGGATGCCACTGTGGATTTATTGGAGCCCAAAGAGGAATATGTGACCCTACTGATCTCAGGAGAGGTTACATGTGAGAATGTAATGTCCAGAAGCCCCATCCCTCAAACCTCCTCTTCTACCCTGGACATCAACAGACTGTCGTACAGAAAAGAGAGAACTCACCAGTGCTCGGAGTGTGAGAGGAGTTTTACTGATAATCACAGTCTCAAGATACACCAACACATTCACACAGGAGAGAAACCGTATCACTGTTCAGAGTGTGGGAAGAGTTTTAACCGATTAAATAATCTGAAACGGCACCAACACATTCACACTGGAGTGAAACCATATCAGTGCTTAGAGTGTGGGAAGAGTTACAACCAACCAACTAGTCTAAAAATACACCAGCATGTTCACACTGGAGTAAAGCCATATTACTGCTCAGAGTGTGGGAAGAGTTTTAGTGATGGCTGTAGGCTCAAAATACACCAACGCATTCACACAGGAGAGAGACTGTATCACTGCTCAGAGTGTGGTAAGAGTTTTACTGACAGTTATAGTCTCAAAATACACCAGCGCATTCACACAGGAGAGAAACCGTATCACTGCTTAGGGTGTGGAAAGAGCTTTAGAAACATGTATGCCCTTAAACAACACCAACGCATCCACACTGGAGAGAAACCGTATCAGTGCTCGGAGTGTGGCGAATGTTTTAACCAGCTACCTAATCTCAGAACACACCAGCACATTCACACTGGGGAGAAACCGTACCAGTGCTCAGAGTGTGGGAGAAGTTTTAGACATAAGGGTAACCTCAAAACACACCAGCGCATTCACACTGGAGAGAAACCATATCAGTGCTCAGTGTGTGGACAGAGTTTTAGAGAGAAGGGCACCCTCAAAACACACCAGCACATTCACAACGAAGAAAAAACATGCCAGTGCTCAGAATGTGGACAGAGTTTTAAAAGAAAGAGTAACCTCGATACACACCAGTGCGTTCTCACAGGAGAGAGAGACCCTATCACTGATCAGAGTGTGGATGGAGTTTCACTAAACAGTCTCTCCAAAACATCAGAGCAGAAACTGTATCTCTGGTAACATTTACAGCATTTATCAGACGCTTTTATCCAAAGCAACTTCCATTCCGTACCTACAGGGGGCAGTCTCCCTGGAGCAACTTGGAATTAAGGGTCTTGGGTCTGGAAGGTAGTCTGCTGAAGTTAGGAATCGAACCTATGATCTCTTGGTCCAGAGGCAAGTATCCCACCCACTGAGCTACCGCAGTACCCACTGACCACAGTACCCGCTGAGCTACCACAGTACCCACTGTCTACAGTACCCACTTAGCAACCACAGTACCCACTGACCACAGTACCCACTGAGCTACCACAGTACCCTCTGACTACAGTACCCACAGACTACAGTACCCCCTGAGCTACCACAGTACCCACTGACCACAGTACCCACTGACCACAGTACCCACTGACTACAGTACCCACTGACTACAGTACTCACTGTCTACGGTACCCGCTGACTACAATACCCACTGAGCTACCGCAGTACCCACTGACTACAATACCCACTGAGCTACCACAGTAAGGGGTGAATGAAATGGGTGGGATTTGAAAATGATTTATTTTCCCCCGGACACATTCAACTTAAAAGTACGGGAGTGAACGGGGGAGACAGAGGACCGGACCAGATCCAAATACCTTAACACAGGCATGTGCAAAGTCCAGCTGGTGGCCAATCACAACCCGCTGCCAGATTTCATATGGCCTGCAATTTCGGTCTTATAATGTGTTTCAGAAAAAAGAAATCAAAACTTTTTGAATGTAAATCCTCCTTTCACAATTCTAACGCTATCTGGTTCTGCATCCGTGCTGCAAATCCCCCACTCGTTTCTGCCATGACGACTGCAAAGAAAACAAAAAAGTTGGCACTTAGTTAAACTTTTGAATTATATTCAATTATCATGGTTGATGTACCTGTAGATGTCACACAAACTATTGTGTTCTGAAATATCTTTTAAAAGACGAGCAAAAAAACTTTAATGATAACAGACACCTTTGCTTTACTAATAACTCCTGTTTAAAATGTTCATGGAAACTGAAGGTAAACTCTGGTGTTTTTAGATATTTCAGTCTCCCTGGGCAGTTTATATTTGGTTACATTGTCATTTGAACGATAAAGGTAATCGTGACAATGAAAATTGTTTTATTACAGTGTGTATTGTCTTGTCAGTTTTGTGGTTAAAAATTGTCCGAAGAACTATTGGCCCCTGGGCATCTTCAATTTATTAAAGTTTGGACACCCCTGCTTTAAAACACTTGTTTCCCGACTCCTGTTGCAACCATTCCTGTGTCTGCCATGCTTTGTGAGATGGTTCAGATATTTCACAGAAGTGGCTAGGTTTAAGGTTCCTGTCAAAACTCAAACTAAACTGCTTCCTGCTGGTGAGTTTCTATATTGATAGATAAGTAACTTTGCGATGATTATATTTTACAACCAAGTGACAAAAGTCCCATGAAGACTTTTGTGAGCTTAAGTTTGATTTTGATGATAGGTTTGGGAAAATATCATGACACAAAAAGGTTTCTGAGAGCATTTAATAGACTTTGTGTGTGTTATTGCGGGCAAAAGTTATAAAAAATTATCTCTAAAGTGTCTGGCCTCCTCCAGTCCAGAGACAGATGTTCAAAGGGAGAAAATTCAAGACCATTGTTACTGTCCTCAGGAACAGTTAGTTGACAGAATTACTCCAAGAGGAAAGTGTGTAAAAGGTCACAAAAGCAACCCAGTGAAACTTTTGAGCTACCAAATGTCATTCTCCCATTGGCTAATGTTAACCTGAGTCCACCAAGAAAGACAGTTCCCCAAAATGACGGTCTACAGTTTGCATGACAAGACAGAATGCTGTTGGATAAATATCTTATCTACAGATGGGACCAAAACAAGTTTTAAAAAAGAGGAACTTTGTTTGAGAAAAGAGTCCAGCAGGAGAACCATATCCTTTTGGTGTTTGGGCCTGTTTTGCTGAATCTGTCCCAGGATGGCTAGACATAATACCAGAACAGTTTAGTTTGTCGCACAAGCTGGTGAAAGTTGCTAAAGGTAAGGTCTCACAGATCTGAACTACTGGATCATTCTCCACTATAAAAAATTTGGTCAAATATATGTTGTCTTCTATTTACTGTTATGAAAATCTGCACTAAATAGTTTTAGTTGCAAGCACTAAATATTTTTTTCAGCACAAAGCTTGTCTTTCCAAATTAAAATACCACGCCCTTGTCAATTACATTTTTTGAAACAAAATGTCTGCAAAATTAGCCCCATTTTAGAAGAAGTAAAAAATTGTAAGGAATTAAATTTGTTACGTCAATATTTGTGTGTAAAGCTTTAAAACTGACCTAGGTTTAAGTCCAGTAACCTTTACACAGTGAGTTTGAATAAATATAAAATATATAATTAAATCACAATAATTCAATTAATTAAAATGCCCTGTCATTTTAAGTCATTAGATAGTACAACGGACTGTTTATGCAATGAGACTTTTAACAAAGAGCTCCATCTAGTGGAAACGCACACTTGAACGGATAGCCAGAGAAAAGTGGCAGAGGTGAAGACGAAATGGTATAAAAAAATTCTAGTTTAATTTCTTGTCTAATGGCTTCAAGTCTATAAACTCACTCCAGTGATTAGCAGGGCCTGTGATTCTGCACCTCCCTGGTTCCTGGTTAGTTTCCAAAATGTACAGAAACTGGGATTATTTTTGTTAGCTGCAATGAGATACGATAAATAGTCTTGAACTGCAGGGAGTGCTCTGTTGTATCGTTATAAGACTCTCGTTCCAGACAGAGTGGAAAGATTCCAGTTTGGTTAATTGCTGTTTACACTCATTTTGATTTGAGGCGTGTGTTTGGTCATCACACCAAGGAGTGAGCATTTTCTGACCGACTCTTTTACATTTGAAGATTTGACATAATCTGAGGTCTGCTGGAACAGATGGATTGTCCTAGTGTGCTTGATGAATCTGGGAAGTTTCCAATAAACCTAGGAGTAGGCAGACCTTATTGTGCAGCTAATACGAAATCGTGTGTGTGTGCTTAAATTATCATTAAGATGAATTAATTTGTAATGAAGAAGTGGTCTGAGATTACTTGTCTGAAGAAGAAGAGATCCATTATCCACATTAACACCAAGAATCAGGATTAAATCGAATAGTGAGTAGACCCAGATACATTTTGAATGAAGCCTACAGTATCTCTTTGTCACGGCCGTGGCAGATGCTATTGTGGCTGATTGTATATCTCTTTATTATCATATTTGAGAAAACAATGATTGTTCTGTCAGTACTGATGCTAAACCGTGACGGATGCCCGTCGGATTCAGTGCCTGCCGCAGTAGAGGGGCACCCACCGCTTACTTGGGTAAACCGGAGATTCTGTGCATCAGCTACGCTAGCCTGGAATACGAGCGGGGTAAAGTTGGTTTTGTATTCGTGACACAGTCGGCGAAGAACGCCAATAACTTCAAAACGACTTGCTCTAAAAAATTCTGAACGGTGTGACCGCCAAAAGGACACTAGCCTTTCACAGCCTTCATTTTCAGTATTTTCGATCTATATATTGAGCACTGTCCCTCACAAGCCGTCTGAATGTGCATTAAGGTATTAAGATATTCGCTGACTGTGTCGCGAATATCGAAAACAAAACCAACTTTACCTCGCTGAGTAACATTAGCAGGCTGGCTCTTATGGTTGCGTGCATTCATAAACTCAGATGGCCAAAACATTATCTGACCATTTAGAAATTTCATATTAAAAAAGCAATGTAATGACGTTGTCAATCTGATTTTTCTTCACATTGTAGCGAGAAGAATAGCCGTACCGAAAACGATACCTGTGTGGTAGTAACACAGGGGAATTTTTCACCGTTTTCACGCAGTTCATATGTTTGTCAGTTTTCGTTGGATTGCGAAAGAGGCTACAAGTCTGAGAGTCAGGAGTAAATCCAAGACACAGCCCAACTCCTCCGATTTCATTCAAACGTCATGAGAACACTTGCACTCATGAGTAATTTCATATTCAAGGTTCTACTGTTGCACAGCTTAAGACCTTCTATGGATAAGAAATCCATTTGTAATCCAATTGTATAGTTTGAAGGAAAAAGTGCACATTATTCTCTTACAGTGTCCTTTAAACCTTGAAGCATCGTTCTAGAAAATCCGACACAATTACTTTCTTTTACGACCATATTTTTATATTCTTAAAATCCACACAATCCACACAATGGATTGCAATGGTGCTTTTTTTTTTAATGATGAAGTTTCTCATCAAATACCCTTTAAAGAAATACATTTTTTATTTCAACCACTAGAGGGAGACATTTTATAACAGTTTGATTGATCCACTTGCATGATCTAATTAGACCTATTTCAAATGGATTTATGTGCTTTGGAATAAAGGAGGAAAGGGTTAAATCTAGAGCACAATATGCCAGTAATTACAAGTGTAGTTTTTCATTTGATTTGATTATCAAAATGTACTGACATTTGTCTTGTTCCACCTATGCTAAACCAACCAGCAGTAAATTTCGATGTAAGTAGGTGTTCAGCTGTAAGAGATTTTTATTTATTTTTTTTCACGTATTGTCGGTTTAATGGATTCCCTTGAGCTGCAAAGCTGGGGCAAGGCTCAACAAGCCATGTCAATGGCATTAGAGATGCATACACACAGACTGCTGGCCATAAACATCATTAAAGCTGAGCGGATACATCAGCAGACACACTCATCATTACTGGCATCAAGCGTGGGACTACAACCAGCAGAGCTGAACCAAGTAAAACACAATGGCCTCTGGAACTCTGTGTTATGTTCCATAGCAAAAAACAGGCCTTAAATTGAGCTATTTTATAGAGAGAGAGAGTAAAATGGCCCATTTTTCAGTTCAGTTCAGCTCAGTGTCACTCAAGTCACCTCCTAACTCAACTTTAAAATACGTATATGTCGTGTGTGAATGTTTTTAAATGAGAGAAGGGTCAGCTTCACAGATTCAAGAACAGGTTATAGGGAACATGCCCACACATTCAAACACACATCAAATTAACAGATCCATTAAAAATGAACAGTTTGGCCAAAAACATTATTCTAGTAGCAGTGAATCATTCAATATATGCTGGTACAGACTTCTTGATGATGTTTCTTAGACAATATGACTTACCAAGAGCTATGACGATAAAGAAACAAGTAAGTAGTGGTTTTTTTTATGCATTCTTTTTTAAAAGCTTCCAGGATGCTTACAAGGGTACTCAATGATTAGAGCTCTGAAAATAAGAGACCACTGCACTTTGTTTTTAAATCAGCATCTCTAGTGTCTGTTAAATTCCTAAACAAGAAGTATTTGATTTTACTCTTGGAAATCATTAAATTCTCATTGTCTTAAAAATGGAAAAGGGTTCCATGTTCGAAATTAGAAACTTACTTCTGTACTACTAAACTGTATCGCCACCCACTCTAATATTACGGCAAGTGTGAGCGCTTTAACCTTTATCATACACAGTGTGGTTAGGCCATTGACCATCCAGAGCTTTCAGAGAGGGCCTAACACATTCTGTTAAATAAACAATGACATATCTGTCTATAATTTATATCTATATATTTTAAATATAATAGATGTGCTTGCTGTATTGAAACATGGCATGTTAGGTAAATTTTTTAAATCTAAACGTTTAATTTCAAACAAAAGTTTGAATTTAAAACAGTTAAAACATTTTAAAACATTACAGGGCCAGCAGGGAACTATGTAAACAGCTGTGTTTTTTTCTGTGGTGTCTGGGTAAATCCAACCATCAGACTCTCTCAGGTTAGGCCTTCATGTCATATGAAGCACAGATATAATAAGAAGTGATTGGAACCCATGTAGTTAAGAATTCACAGCTTTATTTAGGATGGATGGGAACAATTTCCTGAGTAAAATAATGTTATAAGTACCGTAAAATGTAAACTACAGACCCAGTTACATTGCGACATTATGTCTGTATATTTGAAGAGGATATATATGAATTGGAAATGTATTAAATAGTAATAAAACAAATGGTCTGAATACTTGTCTCCCCTCACTGTGCATGAGTAAGATTTTGCATCGTTGAAGAGGGGTATAGTTTCTTCCTGTGTAGAATTTTTACATTCATGCCTCAAAGTGAAGCTTGAGCATTCATTCATAACTCCATATTACAACCACTAAGCACAGGCAGATGCAACAGACGCGTCAAAACGCTTTCCAGAACCACTTCTCCCGAAGCTTCATTTGCAGTGATTAGTGTTGGTGATGTTTTGTCTAATATCTTCGTAATCACCTCCACACTTTCATCACTTTATTTTGAAGCATTGTGTCTCGTTAGGCCAATGATTCCCCCTGGCATAAAGTCCTGCACATTTGAGTGTTTTCATTGCTCCCAACACACCTGATCCATTGTATCAGCTCATTAACAAGCCCTCACTGAATTGTATTGGGTGTGTCAAGCAAGGGAAAGCATATAACGGGCAGTGTATGCATTCATGACCAGGGTTGGGAAACCAGGGTCAATTAAGTTAAGAACAAGTATTGAATGAAATAAACGATGCATATGTAAAAAGTACTTTTATATTTTTACAACCCCAAGACAGGCATAGACAATCCAAATGATTTAAACAATCTATTATTTGTTCATTTACATTGACTTGCAGACAGTATGAAGACATTTCATGTTTTGCCTGGTCAACTTCAATTCATTTGTTCATTTACATTCATTTCTGTATTTCAGGCCTGCAACACATTCCAAAAAGAGTTGGGATGGAAAAGCATTTACCACTTAATATTGCCATTCCCTCTCACAAGGCTTAATATATGTTTTGGCAGCGAGGAGACCAAGTGATGTTTCAGGTGCTATTTTATCCCATTATTTTCCTGGATAAATGTCTTTAAATTCTTAATTTAAATGAGTTTTTGCTTTTCATGACAAGGACTGATGCTAATTTAAGAAATCAAGTTGGTGAAAGCTGAAAAATATTTTTATATAT
>JBBMFX010079886.1:0-10275 GCA_037832545.1 Rhabdalestes septentrionalis
GCGGATCTATGCCACTCTTAATGTTCTTTGACTGCCACAGTAACAATGACAGCAGGCTCATTTGCACTGCTATTTACAAAACCTTGAACAGGAAGAGGATGTAATTTGGGTCTCGCGAGACCAGACACATCTCTGATCTCGCGAGATCTCGTACTCGTCACACTCCTAGTACTGATACAATCTGAGTTCTGAGGGTAAACACCGGTTCTAGACCGTGAATGAGCGGAATTTTGTTTTAAACCTTTCACTTTAAATGTCTTAAATACACTTGAGACAGAACTCTAAAGTGAATTTACACAGCAAGTTAATATACAATGGCTGTAAATAATGAAAACTGAAAACTACGGGAAGAATACCCCAGGGGCTGTGAACTTGTTCACCACAAACGGTCCAAGCTGGAAGTCACAGAGTCTGAGGAAGATGTTGAACGCAGGACCTGAAGTGGATTAAAATTAAAACAAGGATCATCACATTTCAGTAAAGACATAAAAAGAACAGGTCACACACCTGAAGAATTACAGCTGTAGAAGTTCTGTCAAAAATCGAATTTACCCTCTTATAGCCCAAAAGCAATCAATTAATCCAATGTTCACTTCTTTAGTTTCCATACTGGAGCTTTAAGGCCAATGTACAGTACTGTGCAAAAGTCCTGATCCCCCTAATTTCTTTAAATTTTATTATTAAAGATCCAGACTTTTTTGTATTTTAATGTGGTCTTGAGAAACAGTTCTCCAGGCTTCCTGAAGGACTTTTAAAGACACTCATTTCCAGTCCAGTCCTTGAACCTAACCAGTTTCAGAGGAATGTTTCTGTTGGTTAATACACACAGTGGCCTACGTATGAATCATTCAAGCAGAACAAAGAGCATCTAATTGAAGTCCTGAACCAGTGAAGAACCAGGAGCAGATGGTTCCAGATGATCAGGCGGTGATCAGTATACTGGTGGTGCTGATCGCTGAGTGACTGGAACTCCTTTATCTAGGCTCCTTGTATCCCTCAAAGCCTGGAGTTTTTAAATAATCTTTTTAGTAATTTTACCAATCAAAAGTCCAGCTTGGCGGCAGGCCATGACAGCAGCGAACACAGTAGAGCGATCCTCAGGAGCCGTGTTTCTGGTCAGGAAGCCAAAAATGGATGAGCCAGCGCCGGTTCCAATGCCTAAAACAGCAGAAAATGGTCCCACTGACGACTACTGCAGGAACACTGATGGAACATGAAGAGAAAGAGAGCAGAAAATACTCACCTGCGACCAAACGACTGCTCAACAACAGCCATTTAGAGTAACCCATGAAATACATGAAATTACCTGAAACAAAGAGACCAGACAAAAGTGTGGATCTTAAAAGCAGGAGTGTTTTTACTGTCCTTCTATTTACTGCAACCCCACCAAGTTCACGTCACGCAGCTACAACATAACAAATTTTTGTTCACAATCTCAAAAACCCTGCAGTTTCAATAGCCTACTCTGTATAGAATGTTGATCGGGAGGATGTATAAAACATCAATTTAAGTTGTGTGACCGTGCCATACAAATGAATGGTGTAACTTTGTGGTCAAACATTTGTACTCCTTATACACCAGAAACCACCTGGGATACAATGACAGCCACCAAACAACATCCTAACACACCATTTCAGCCATCTAAAACCTGTAATGTAAAAGCAATGGCCTAACAATACCCTGACAGCCAGTTTGGAGACCACGGAAACCACTACACTAACAACCGCAGAAAACATCACCACTTTCTAGGAACACCCACCTAACCATCTAACAGCCTCAGACGTGCCTCTGCATGTTTTGCCTGAAATAATGAAAACAGCCAATTCATATTCTTGTCTTTAGCAACACAAACACATGACTGTGAAAGTCAGAAAAATCACAATCAAAAGAATGAACAAAACGAATGAAATACTCACTCAATAATAATGTTATTATTTTGACAGAGCTTTCCAGTGCAGGACCTCAGTGTAGTGCAGAGTTTTATATTGTGGTTAACACCTGGAAACTCATTCTGGTCTTACCGACTATTTCAAAGCAGTTGGCGAACAGTATGATCTTTTTGGTGGTGCGGGTCCTGTCGGAGACGAGGCCGAACAGAGGCCCCGAGAGCAGGCCACTGAAGCTGAAGGCGGACAGGCCGAGCCCCAGGAAATATGGGGGAGCTCCCAGAGTCTGAAGATAGCGCCATATGGTGGGCAGAATCACTGCTGCGGAAGAAAAGGTGAGAGACATCTGGTGAATTTCAATCAAAAATATTTACAATTCTGTATCCCCCTCTGTCTCATACTGTCCTCAATCTCTCCTCTGGCACTCACTCTGTCCTAAAACTCCTCTGGTTCTCAGACTGTCCTAAAACTCTCATCTGGTTATCTTACTGTCGTAACATTTTCCTCTGGTACCCACTCTGTTCTGAAACTCTACTCCAGTTCTCACACTGTCCTGAATTCTGTTCTAGTTCAAACACTGCCGTGAAATTAGATTTTTTTTTCTTGCATTGTAAGTTGCTTTGAAGAAAAGCATCTGACAAATAAATGTAACGTAACATTCCAGCAAATGCCTATCAACACCCCAAGCAACCACTTAGCAATATTCCAGTTTACACAACCCAAAAAACTGCTACAACACAAATCAGAGTAATATATATATATAAAATATATAAAAATATGTGCAGTGTTTGTGTTTCATCACAGCCTATCGGAGTGAAGTAGGCAGAGCGCGGTTGGAGCTCATGCAACAGACACCCCACTGCAGTCTTTTTAATACATAAAAATATTGAACTCTCTTGTTATTTTACTTTTCTATATATTGTAGTATGTTTACTTATCTATCTACATATGGAGGGGAACATGAGACTACAGAATTTCTTTATGGGTAATGATGCTGCATTGTTATCTGTACATGGCAATAAAAAGGGGAAGTTGGGGATGACTGGACCTTTCTTCCTGAGAAGCAGAAACACATGACCAAAAACCAGCAGAGACCTGTGAGAAGAATTTTTCATCTATTTAATTTATAAGGAATTTACAAGAAGCGTGTGGGTTAAAATCCAAGCATGTCTACATTCATGCCTGCATCACTGCATAATAGTGGAGATTATTATCAGCTGCCATCAATCTATTGTCCAGCCAGAGTTAAGCAAGACATCGCAGGGAAACGGGTTGTTTTTTAAAATAACAGATATTCCAAATCAAAGTGGAGAAGGTGAAGGAGGTAAAGGTGCGAGGAGGTGTGAGGAGGTGAAGAAGGTATAAGTGTGAGGAGGTGTGAGCAGGAGAAAAAGGTATGGGTGTGAGGAGGTGAAAAGGGTAAAAGTTTGGAAGAGAGATGAGGATGTTTAGAAAATGTGAAAATGTTAAGGTGAAGGTGTGAAGAGGTGAAGGATGCGTGAGGAGGTGAAGGAGGTGTGAGGATGTGTGAGGAGGTGAAGGGGGAGTGAGGAGGTGAGGGAGATGTGAGGAGGTGAAGAAGGTGTGAGGAGGTGAATGTGTAAATAAGTAAACTCACCGTATTCGATTCCGCTCAGTAAAAAAATGAGTCCGATGGTGAAGAACGTCAATTTTCTTCTGCGCTGAACATCCATCATTCATCAAACCTTACACCCCAGTCCAGCATAATCACTGCGCACACACACACACACCTCAGCCCAGCATAATCACTGCACACACACACACCTCAGTCCAGCATGATCACTTCACACACACGTCAGTCCAGGATAATCACTGGATACACATACACACGTTAGTCCAGCATGATCATTGCACACAAATACACACACACTTCAGTCCAACATGATCATTTCACACACACACACACACACACACACACACACACACACACACACACACACACACACACACACGTATAATCACTGGACACACACCCCGTGTGTGTGTGTTAAATCTCTGCAGTCCGGATTTACGAACCCCGGCGCTGCTCCTGAAGATCTTGAAGATCCTCCTCCAGAGAAGAGAGAATAAAGAGAGAATGGATAGGAACTAAAGAATAAAGTGATGGTGGGGAGGAAAGAGAAAATCAAGAGAGAATAGTGAGGAAATAGAGAATAAAGAGAGAATAGAAAGGAAAGGGAGTATACAGAGAGAATAGAGAGGAAATGGAGAAGGGAGAGAATAAAAAAGGAGAGAATATATAAGAAATGGAGAATAGAGAGAATCGGAGGAGGAGGGAGAAGATAGAGGAGAAAAGAAAGTCCGCGGTGTAAAAGTACTGCGGTGAACTGAACCATAGGAAGCACTTCCGGTTGTGGATCGCACTGTCCCCCCCACCACCCCCACACCTTCTCTCTCTCTCTCTGTCTTTCGACACTCCCTCGGGTTTATTATAGAAGACTTAAAGACCATAATAAACTCTCCCTACAAAAAACAATTCACGTTTCTCTTCAATAATAAATTATATTTATTATGCATCTTTTTCAGCTTTCAGCGGTTAAGGCCCGCCCACTTTCACTGAAGTCATAATGAACACACGAGCTCAGACTCACCTTTAATCACAATAGAGCAACCAATCAGAACTGTGGAAATATACATTAAAGACAGTCGTCTCTCTGGGTGGGTAGGGTGGTCCTCTTTCTCTCTCTCTGGGTAGGGTGGTCCTCCCTCTCCCCATCATTTAGTATAACTGTCCTCTTGTGTGAGTGTGTGTGGATAGGCTGGTCCTCCCTATCCCCATCACTCATTATTACTGTCCACTCTCTCTCTGGGTGGGTAGGCTGGTCCTCCCTCTCCCCACTACTTAGTATTACTCTCCTTTCTCACTGGGTGGGTAGGGTGGTCCTCCCTCTTCCCTGTAGCTTGGTACATCACACTGAATTCAACTGATTGTGCAACAAACCGAAGTTAACTGATCACACAAAGTCAAGCAAGGAATTGTGAAACAAGAAACCTGTTTTACATTGTAAATAACAAAACTATCTGATCCTCTCAGAGCCATTCAGTCATGGGTTAACCGTCTAAACAGCTCCTCCTCCAGTGAGGGTCTGAGTCAGGGACGAGTTCTCCGTCCTGTGACTCTCGTTAGCGGCTACAGTTCAGACATTGTGGGTAGAAATGCCGATGCTGCCACTTTCAGGCTCGCCCTAAAATTCAATTTCCATCCAAACTGCAGTGTTGCTGTTTCATGATACAGAAGAAGCAGCTTTTCATTCATTTTCCTGTTGAATTAAAGAATATTCATGCAAATGAAGCTTCTATCTATCTATCTATCAATCTATCTATATGGGTTTATATGTATGTACAAGGGTTCATAATATACTTATTACAAAATGTGTTTGATCACTCTTTATAATGCACTTAATATTTTTAATACACAAAAAAAACAGTTAACTGGTTTAAATGGACATTCAAATTATACAAATAAATACACATGAAAGGCTAACACATATAAAAAGTTTTATTTACATGTTCAAAATTTTTTCAGCCTTGGAAAAAAAAATCTGCATTTTCCCCAAACCCTATGAGACCAGTGTCCACCCTCCTGCTACTAGAGGGCACTGTCAGCCCTCAGGGCAGCAAAAGGCAGCTCCTGTTAGAACGCAAGTTTCTTCATGAGTAAGTAGACCCTGGAGTCCACCTCGAAGCCGTGCAGATTGTTGGCGTCACCCTGTAGCCGCATGAGAAGACCACCGTAGGATATATACGCAGAGCTGTGGAGAAATTACTCATGGTTGGTATGAGTGTATTTAGCTTAATGTGTTGCGTTTGTCATGAGATGCTGGAGCTTATTAAAAGTAACTGAACAGGAGAACAAGAAAATGCCTTAGTGTTTTTTTTCAGCAGCTTTGCTTCTCTACAACCCCGTTCACATCATGCCAAGTATCTGTGTTGTTCTGATCCTCAATAAACTTGCAGGTGTGAACAGGAAGCATTTAAACAAGATTAAAATAACTTATTCAAAACCACTTCAGGAGGTTCTGAAATTTATCCAGGCACACCTACCATCCAAACCCCCTCCCAGTGCTGCCACAGCGCCCCCTGCTGTTCTGATTATGAAGAGACACACCCACAACACAAACCCTTTTCATGTGGTAATGAGGTTTCAGTCTGACTGATTGGAGATATGTACAAGTATGCAGCGTGAATACATGAGGACTAAATTCTGATCAGATCCAGAACACATGACGTGAGCAGGCCTAAACAGGGACATTTATCAGAAAATTATTAGGCAATTTATCAGGAAACGTTCACTCAGTGTAACCTGGAAAAATTGAGTTTTGATACTCACAGTCGTGTAGCTGCTTCTGTAGATGTCTCATCACCCTCGATTTTATACGCTTTTCCATACATCACATAATCAAACTGATCCGCCCTAAACAGAAATTATTTACACTGGGTTTCTGCTGCACAATATATTTTCTGTTAATCACCATCACAATATTAGAAATATCTTCTAATCCTAATATTTTACAAGGATGCAATATGCAATTGAGTCTCTAACCAAACACAGGGTGATCAATCACAGCTCCAGGTGAGTAAAGGTGTTGGAGAATAAATGCACTAATTGCAGTAGCTAAAGTGCTGCAGCCAAAATAAGAAGACATAGCTCATTCTGTGACATCAGAAACACTGATGTGAAAAAGGGGCTGGGTTTGTAGTTCATTGGTCTTTATGGAAGGTGAAGTAAATGTCACCTTTAACCCAACAGTTTTTAAGCCCGTTCTAATTCCAGAAACATTATGGAATTGATTCTTCGATACACTAAAAAAGGCATAAAAATGGTTCAATGTAGCATTAATTGCTATAACTATTTACTATCTTTATGGTGCAGCTCTAGACTGTGAATTTCCTCAACATCAATATAAAACAAGCTTTACCTTGATGGTCTGTCATCTTGTGGGTTGTACTCTCCGTCATCTGGAGTTCCGTCTTCATACAGGGTGCTGGCGATTACTAATCTGAATTTGTCCCCTAAAATGAAACAAAAATGAACCAAGTATTAAGCATCAGGGGTAGATATTAAGGTTATCGGTTCGATTCGGACCAAAATATTTGGATCATGTACAGGAAATCATGACAGGACACGACAGGCTCCACATACGACGTTTTGAGTTTATGGCGCTCACTCCCACAACATCCCAAAATGACACGAGAGTTTCAGATTACACCATTAGCATTTTGTGAGAGCACTAGTTTGGTTGAGTGCGGTGGAAGAATACGCAGCAAGATGGTTTGTGAGGTAGTCGGCGCCCCCAGTGGAATACAGTGTATCGCTACAGTATATTTATGTCATTTTCCATTTTCCGTGGCTTAGTTGTGTTATGATTTAGATTATAAGTTTACTGTGTTAGGATCCATTAATGACTGTGGCTGGGTTGTGTTTTGACTTATATCAAAATTCAGGTTACGTCACTGTCGTAGGAACGAAACTGTGTCGTAACCCCCTGTAAGGACCCCTGCATCTGAAACAGGACTGAACAATCACGTAAACACTGAACTAAACTCTAATTAGCGAGCTGTATAGAGACACAGATGAGGAGCAGAAGGGCTACAATCCAAACGGCTCCCAGCTCCCTACATAGTGCACTAAATAGACTCTTGCATGAACAGCGTAAAACACATACACAAAGCCACTGGAGAATCAGACATGTTTGCAGAACTCCAGAATGGACACACTAAGACAATACGGGTGCAGAAACTGGAGCTTATAACATACACAGCATCCTCTAGAAGACGTAGGGTTTCAGTTTCAGACAGATGTGTTTAAAGTGAGAAACTGAAGAGTGAAAAAGAAGGTATCAGATTGGCCTCAGTTTCAGTATCGAACATGAAAAACTGGTATCGGGCCACCCCGGAAGGTAAGGGAAAAATATCTGTGTGGTGATGACACACATTTCCTCCAAGGAATATCGTCTAGCTCCGCCATCCCTACACCAGGCAAACTCAATACAGAATGGTCTCATTCCTGGTTCCCTGCAGGTGGAATGAGCTGCCAGAGCAGCCGAACCCCTCTCCATCTTCAACAAATTCCTGAAGACTCGTCTGTTCAGAGAGCATCTCCTCTACTGAGGATCTATCTGTCACACATCTGCTCTTCTATCTGAATATACTTACACCTACTTACACAATTCCCTATTTATAAGATCTTCCACTTAGTCCTCTGGTTCTCACACTGTACTGAAGCTTCAAAATTTCCTCAATTTGTAGGTCACTTTGGATGAAGGTGTTGGGCTAAGCAATGTAATATAATGAAAGTAAAATATGTAATGTAATGAGACACCAGCCACCATGAGTGGCTTGGAAATGCTGCAACCTGAGCTTCATAAAAACAAAAACAAACCAAAAACAGTGTAGCTGAAGTTTTACTCACCAAGATCGACAGGATAGACCTGCGTGTTCACGTCCAGGATGAGGTCCATTTTGAAGGACTCGCTCTCACAGTGAAGTCGAGACACTGGAGGGAATGAGAGAGACAGAGCAATGATTTCAGGGCCACACTTCTAGCTGAGGGAGCAAAAGTTCTAAGAAGCAAGAGAAGGTGAGAGGCCAATAAAGCCCGATAAATAAATAAAAAAAACATGGTGAAAACGAGCCACTATAATGATGGACTTGAGTTTGTTCTCACCTCTGTCAAACTTCTTCCCATCTGGATCGATGTCCTTCACATCAAAAATATCCTCGAACAGAATTCCAGCCATTTCTGCAGGAAATCACCCAGTCAGTCTGACAAAAACACAAGAGCCCCCAAAACACCCCCCTAATCAACAGGAATTAAAATCTGCACCACGTTTACATCCTGCACTTTATGTATAGTTTATGTATGTTATGGTTAGTAAACGTATGTTTTCAAATACTTGTTCCAATATATTTATAGAGTATTGCTGTGTAAACTAGTATAGAAACAACAATTTCCGCTGGAATCAATCAAGTTTCTGTCTAATTCACTCTCTATATTACACAGACATATCACCATCAGAGACTTTGACACTGCATTCAGATCCATAGATATAATATGAAGTTGGTCCCCCTTTACAGTTATAACAGCTTCCACTTTTCTTGGACGGTTTTCCACAAGATGGGTGAGTGTCTGTGAGAATGTGTGCCCATTAACTCTGTAGAGCATTTATGAGGTCAGATACTGATATTGGATGAGGAGCTCTGGCACACAATCACAGTTCCAGTTGCTGGATGGGGTCAGAGCTCTGTGTGGACCAGTCAAGTTCTTCCACACTGAACTCATCCAGCCTTGTCAATATGGAGCTCGCTTTGTGCAATGGGACACAGTCACGCCAGGACAGAAAAGGTTCTTCCCCAAACTGGATTCACAAAATTGATAGCACGGCGCTGTGCAAAATGTCTTGGTCTGTTGAAGCATAAAGTTTCTCCTGCACTGGAAGTCTAGCCCAAAGCCCGAATAACGGGTGTTATTACTTTTGTCCGTATAGCACGTCTATCCCTGTCAACATTACTAGGGTTAAAAAAATGATGGACATCCTCAAGAAGTTTCTCTGACTGTCTAATTTAATTTTAAACCCATCCCAAAACATTAAACCTAAATCAAAGACCACATTGTCCAACCCCCGCGATGTTCAGTTTCTTTTATTGTTTTAAATGGAAATAAAACTATCATTAGAGATAAACTCCAGTTAGCAGATTTAGCTTAGCCTCCTCTCGGAGCTGCTTTACTTCATAAAAACACACAGACACAAAAAAAAATCTAATTTCTCTGTTACTGACCTCAGAGAACCAGTCAGGACCCACTGCAAGAGGGAAAAACGCAAAATAATGTGATAAATCTGATAACTTTCACAAAACATTAAGATCTGAGAGCAGGTTTAATTCATTCTACTCTCCATGCGCCACACGCGCCTTTTTAACACGCACTTCCGATGACGCTGCATTGTTTTTACAATAATATATTTTAAAAATACAAACATTTTCTCTGTAAATAGATAACAAAATGTGCATGCTTTAAAATATTTATGATATTTATTTATTGGATGAATTGAACGAATGAAATATAAACAAATACTCTATAAATCCTTAGAAAACTACAAAAATACCGTCACTTCCGTCCGCTGTTGCCAAGTAACAAGAATTCTGGCATTTTATTGATCTGGATCATTTGGGTAGGCTCATCAAGAAGAGTCGACACTTTGTCTTTAATACTTTGTCTTTAATACTTTAGAAAGAAATCGTTTGTTTTCTGACCTGTGATTCGTATGTGTGGAAAGATTTCGCTTTCATTATTAAACATAATCACCGATAATTAAAAAATGATCTCCAATAGTTCACATGAAATATCGTCTCCCGTCGTGTTTGCTTG
>JBBMFX010079897.1:0-10274 GCA_037832545.1 Rhabdalestes septentrionalis
TCAGCTGCCGTTCACCATCGCGTTGAGGCCGTATTGTGGAGGGAAGTGGCGAAGCAAATCCAGCGGAGCCTTTATATATAATTTCGTTATTTCCAAATAAACATCTTAATTTTGAATTCATCTTAATTTTAATTTGTAAAGAAATACTTATTTTTATGAGACTATTGTTGGCCTAGTTATAGGGTAAATGTAGGCCTGGACTGAGATGTTACAGAGGGCTTATTATTTTTTGTTCCAACTTCCAAGTTGCCTGTAGCTTATAACGTTACGTTATTCATAAATAAATTATCTTAAAACATGTATACATGACTCATTATTGACGAAAGGCAAAAGAGCTGTGTGCTTGCGCACATTTGAATAATGTCAGGCTGTAATGTCGGGTTCGGGCTTTTAAAAGGCTGTCAATCAAAATGTAATTGTCGGGCTCGGGCCGAAATCTGTCGGGCTCGGGCCCTACCGGGCCCAACTTTTAAGGCCCGATTACAGCTCTAACCCACAGTTCAGAACGTGTTATAACAGCCCACTTATATATATATATATTTTTTAAAAAGCAGCCTGATCCTTGTTCTGATTTGGTTGTGTAGACTATATTTGTTCAGGATTAAAAAATATATATATATATTCAGGTGAGTTCAGGCCCACACACTGAAGACTTTAACCAGTTCTACAAATGTTGGTTTTACTGCAACAGACACACACATTTTCACATTGTAAACATTTGCACTTTTTAGTGATGGGATGTTATTCATTTATTTTATTTTAAAAAATTGTGTACATCTAAGTTCTAACATAGTTGGCAAACAAATGTAAATTCTTTTTTATTCAGCCTGTCAGTAACACAGGTAACACATAATGTGTATGTGTAGCTGTGCTATCATTCACAACCTTTTTTTAATTGAAAAAATGAAAAAAAAATTTCAATTAATTTTAATTCACAGTAAATCCTAAATCTTAAAGCGTATGAATTGGCGCATATAATAAAATGTGTTTTGAGATAAACATTATGTTTTGAAGCAACAGCAGATCAAGACTGTATGTGTGAGCACCTGTTTGTACATCAGTGTGAGTGTTTTTGTGTACACCTTTGTGCACACCTGTGTGTGTGTGAGCCCGCTTGTATTCATAAGGTTCCTGCATGTAAATGTTTAATAGTGTGTGTGGGAAACCACAGCCCCGTCCCGCAAGGCATGAAGCAAACATGATGGAGACCTGGGCCCCAGACATCCAGAAGCCCCCCCAGAGCTCGGGGGTCCCAGGAGAACCACCACAGGGACAATTGCAGATCCCAACCAGAACAGAGCAGAGGAGAGCCCAGAGGCTCTCCTCTGGCAGGGCAGAGGTGGGGCCTGAGATGTTGAGTGAGGTGGAGTCTAGGACCTGACCTGACACATGAATGTAGACAACCAGGCACACACATACACAAGCATACACTCCCACCCTCATACACACAAACACATATTCACACACTCACTCCACATATAGACACACAGAAATGGACACAGTACCCACACTCACACTCCCCATATATACTCTATACTCCTGGAACCAATCACCACCACCCCCGGAGGGGTAATCAGTGCCATCAGTGTGATGGCGTGGGAGGAGACAAGCATCAAGGATGGGGAGGAAAGGCACCCCCCCCTTTGGAGCCAGCTCCCCTACTGACCCCCATAATCCACATTGCCCCCCCACATCAGCAACCAAGACCAAAGAAGACAGAATTGCGGTCCCCACTCACACTAGGTGATGGAACTGATCAAAGGTGCCCAGAGAGATTGATATAATGTGGCAGCAGATGCCATGTCAAGACTAATATAGTCCAGCAAACGATCTGTATACTGGTTGATATTAAGATTATTTCTATATTTCCAGCTCATGAGGACAGTCTTCTTAGCAATGCATAAGGCGGTGAAAGCCATACAGTGTTGACCTCTGTAGTGACACAATCTAGGTTGCCCAACAAGCAGACTGAAGGAGAGGCTGGAATGGAACATTTAAGAATATGTCTTCACATATCTCATGCCAGAACTTCTGAACAGGTGGACAGAACCATAGAGCATGTATGTAATTGACAGGTGTGTTGCCTTGACAGTGTGAGCAGTTGTTAGAAGCTGTAAACCCCATCCTGAACATCCGATGCCCTGTGTAGTGCACTCTATGTAGGATTTTGTATTGTATGGGATTTCTAATCAGTTCAACGGTTTTTAAACATATCTGACACCAGTAATTGTGGCCCCAGCTGACTGATAGATCTGCCTCCCGTTTTTAAATAGGAATCAATATGGATTCATCTATTCTGGAAAGTGTCCCGTATATTTTAGACAGTAATTTGGGGTTTTGAGATTAAAGAATTCTGCCACACTTGATGGTATTTTTAATTTGATAAGATCAGACTTAAATTTCCTTTTTACTCTAGATTTAACTTGTTGATATTCAAAAAATCTGTTCTTGTTAATTCCATATTTTTTAACTAATATGTCAAAGGGAATAAAATCTGTCCTTTCGAATATATGTTCCAAGTATTTAATACCTTTACAAATGTAAATTCAAATCAGAGTGCCTTCCATGTCTGGAATGGATGTACAGTATTCTTGAGCCTACAAGGTAATCAGATAACCTTAATAGAATTGTGAAATATGCTTGACTGAATTTTTTTATTTTGTCTATTCAACAAAGTACTTATACTATTTTGACTTGCATTAATAAAAAAGACTAAAATACAGTTTTCATCGACTAAAACTAGACGAAAATAGTCGTGAATCGTTCTGACTAAAATAAGACTAAAAGGCTCAGACTTTAAGTCGACAAAAATTTGACTAGACTAAAAAGAGTCTGGACGTGACTAAGACTAATAAAAACTAAAATGACAAATTGATGCAAAGACTAGACTAAACTAAAATTAAAACAGGCTGCTTACAGGCTACAGGCTTATCATCGTAAGTTTGACAACTTTATTTTGCAAAGCGCCATTGACAAATTTCATTTGGAAACCTACATATTTGAAAACTAGAAGATTCCCTCTTGCTTTACATTCACATTTGCACAAGTACTTTGCTTAAATGTGTCTTCTGAACAGCACTACCTACTGTTTTAGGGCATACTGATTTAATTGAACTTTTTTCAGTGTATACAGCTGTGCCTAAATATGTAGATTTTGCACATTAAACAGTAATCACTGTAAAAAAAATACCTGTGACTTGTCAGTAAATGGGGGTAAATGTAAATAAAAATGCTTTACTAAAAGTAAATTGTCTTATTTATTGCACAATAAAGATTAAACTTATTTGTTAAAGATTTGTATCAGGTTTTTGATACACAATCTGGTGCCCCTGAACACATCATCAGTGATGTAACTAGGGATCACTGGGGGTTTCTGGTCTTTCAACAATCAGACCCCCTCACACAGGCGACCCAGCTGGGGTTGATCAAGCCCCAGCTTGTGTCCAAGTAGCGCTACCCTACATGCCACGCCTCTCCTCTCTTGATCCACAGCCACCTCGATGCTACTTCTGCTGTGCTGGTGGTCGACTTAATGGCCCTTTGATGGTTGGCCCCTGTGATGCTCAGCATTTTGAGTTGGGGGTTTAGCATCGAAGGTGTGGGCTGGGGGTAGGGTGTTATGGTCTGTGTGTGTGTGTGATTGTATGCCTGTGTAAGTCCAAAGTCTTTCACAGGTGTCCTTGGAACAGGGAGAGGAATTCAGAGCATCTGGTCATCTTGTCGCCAGGAGGTGGTTTTGCCCCAGAGGCGGCCTTGGCCGAGGCCCATGCTGGTAAGGGTGGGGCCGAGGAAAAAGAACTTGTGTAAAAAAAATTTGGATCAATGGCTGTTTCTCCAATTTCAACAGCTATCTAATGTCCATCACTGGTCTTCATGGTTAGTCCGATCCCTTTGCAGAGACACAAGCTTCTCCAAGATGATATCCACTTGCCTCTGAGAAGCCACGACCTGGTTTCTCACTTCACTCACTGCTCTGCCCACAGATTCAATCATTGCGGCCAGCTGCACGGGGGTCGTACCAGCTGTGACCGCTTTCTTTAGTTGTAGATAACCCAGGGTCCCACATAATCCAATCAGCCGAATCCCTGTTATCAAGGAGCCAAATAGGTAGACGTCCTCAGCGTCCTCCAGGAAAAGTGCTGCCAGACACATGACATGCCACTTCTCCCACTCGTCCATCACGTATCCAGCCGCAAACATTCCTGCAGGACAGTTGGGTTCCCCCGAACCCGAGCTTCTCGTCGAGAAGATGGTGCACAAGTACTTTGCTTAAATGTGTCTTCTGAACTGCACTACCTACTGTTTTTGGGCATACTGATTTAATTGAACTTTTTTCAGGGTATATCATTATGCCTAAATATGTAGATTTTGCACATTAAACAGTAAACACTGTAAAAAAAAAATCCTGTGACTTGTCAGTAAATGGAGGTAAATGTAAATAAAAATGCTTTAGTAAAAGTAAATTGTCTTATTTATTATCAAGGTGCCAAATAGGCAGACGTCCTCAGAGTCCTACAGGGACAGTGCTGCCAGACACATGACATGCCATTTCTCCCACTCGTCCATCACGTATCCAGCAGCAAATGTTCCTGCAGGACAGTTGGGTTCCCCCGAACCCGAGCTTCTCGTCGAGAAGATGGTGTCAATTGCATTCAGAGACCAGTTGATCAAATCCATAATTTCTTGTTTGGAGAGCAGGGTAAGGAGAGTCTCAGAGACAGACACAGCACAAGACAGACAAAGAAGCCAGCAGGAGAGATAAGGGGAGGGAGAGGAGAGAAGTGCGACCGCCTTCTTCGAGAGCTGAAGAGGTTGGCATCTTACCCGCCAACCATTGCTCTGGCACTCCTCCACTAGTGCAGAGTACATAGCTTTCTTTCTTTCATTGGCCTCCATCATATGGTCCTCCCAAGTCATGGTGAGCTCCGGTAGAGCGGCTTTGAGGCTGCAGAGGTAAGCAAAATGTCTGGCCGTAGTTTTGTCTCGCCGACCGCTTCGGGGAACTTTAACTGCTTTCCCAGATCGACTCTCAGTTCCCAATCATGTGCCGTTGCCAACAGGCCAGGATAGGTGTTTCTGACTGCTACTGCTGGTTTCTCCCCAGTTCTAATAAAAGCGATGGTGTTCTTTACTGGGTGAAGGCCCTTGCTGTGACTGATCCCGTTGCAGATGGCATCCGCTATGGCCTTAAGGACCTGATCATGTCCCCAGAGTTATCGCTCTTCGCCCAGGGCTTTTGGACAGCAGCTTGGGATGTGCTCCAGGGTTCCTCTCCTCTGGCAGAGGTGGCAACCTGGTGTCTCCATCTTCCCCCAGGTGAAGAGGTTGGATGGACTTGGCAGCACGTCATAGACTGCCTTGATCGAGAATTTTATCCGATGGGGTTCAGCTTTCCACAGTTCAGTCCATGTGACCTTGCACTCTACAGCTTCCTCCCATCGTGTCCAGGCCCCCTGCTGCCGCATCTGCACCACCTGGCTGGCTTGCTTCTCCTCAACTCCTGCTCGTACCTTCTCTAGGGTCAGCACCTGCCTCTCATTCCCCTGCGCCTTGTCGTAGCGTGATGTTCTACCGCTGCCTCTTTCCTGTGCCACTGTGCCCACCAGCACCCTTTGCCATAGTCTTGGCTCTGCGATGTCTACAGCCTCGGCCACCCTCCACTTCCGTCACCATCGAAATACTTCATAGACCAAGATGGGCCAAATAATCAAATGGAGTATTCCATGCTAATAAATCCAGGCCTTAAACTTTCCGGGGAGGCCAGACTTATCCACCACGGCTAGCCAGGTTTCCAGATCTTGGTTAGTCGCATGTGTTGAGGCTTGGTTAGTCGCGTGTGTCTCTCAGGCTGCAGTTTAACATCTTACCCAAGCTCTTCACATATGCCTCAGTGAGTGATGGTATCTTGGTAGTGCCCAGTGAGAAGCAAAACTTGTCAGTTACCTTCCCTTTCTTCAGCATGAGGGACCTCGACTTGGTAGGCTTGAAGCTCATTCATGCCCAAGATATCATTTCCTCCAGGCCACACAGGATCCACCGGCAACCTGGGACAGATGTAGTTGTTACCGTCAGGTCATCCATGAATGCTCAGATGGGTGACTGTTGGACTCCGGACATTGGACTTCCGTGGATTTCACCAGCATGTTCATGGCGAGTGCAAAGAGGATGGTTGAGATCGTACATCCAGTGATGATCCCCTTTTCGAGTTTGTGCCAGTCGGAGGTTGTTGATCCCGTGGAGACTCTCAGATAGAAGTTGGCATGGGAGTCCAAGATGAGGTCTCTGAACTTCTTCGGGATATAATGCCAGTTCAGTGTCTGTTCGACCAGATTGTGGGGGTATGTATCCATAGGCATTTGCGAGGTCCAGCCAAAATACCGCCACATCCCCTTTGTTCTCCCTGGCTTCCCTGATAAGCTGTGTGACCACGCCTGTATGCTTCAGACACCCAGATACCTTTGGGATCCCTCCTTTTTGAACTGAGATATCAATGTAGGAGTTCTTCAGGAGGTAGTCCGTCAGTCATTTGGCAACAAGGCTGAAGAATATCTTCCCTTCAATGCTCAACAACGAGATAGTCCAGAACTGCTCGATGTTCTTGGACTTTTCCTCCATTGGGATCCACATGCCCTCTGAATGTCTCCACTGGTCTGCTACCTTGCCCCTCCTCCAGATCACCTTCAGGATCTTCCAGAGCTTCTTGAGTATCCTTGGACAGTTCTTATAAACCTTGTAAGGTACTCCACTTGGCCCTGGAGCGGAGCTTGCTCTTGCCCTCTTGACCAGCACCTGGATCTCTTTCCAGCCATGCTCCTTCCCATCCAACTCCTGTACTGGAGCAGGTGGTTTGACCAGGGACTTGTAGGGACCGTGGTCTTGCTCTCTCCATTTAGCTTGCCTCCTGCTGTCTGAGACTCTTCAGCTCCTGCCTGAGCTTGTGGATCTTGCTGGCTCTGTTGTTCATTTTATAGGGGAGGGGGGGCCTCGCTGCTCACTTGTCCTCTAGGCCGAATGTATCTGCCGCTAGTCATCATCTTAAGCCATCTTTCTGCTTCCCCTTTGGCAGTTGCTTCCAAAATGGTATCGATATATTCATCGAACTGGAGCCACTCCTTCTCCTTGCTAACTTGGGGCCACTTCACCTGATGATGTTCTGATGTCCTGTAAGCATCAGGAGCTTGCATCCCCTGGAGGCTCCGGACACTGTGGAGTGAGAAGATGCAACTCAGGATGCTACCCCTCGCTGCCCCTGCGCCGTCTTTCTGAGCTGGACGCTTCTAATATTTGCTTTTTTGTAAAAGAATGATTACAAATGCCTAAAAGTCATTACTGCAATCATCTGTAATCCATATTGATAGTGTAGTTTCTTCTCTCAAACACACACACACAGTGCATATATGTATGTGTTTGTACAGAAAATAAACATAAATGGCTAAAATTATTAGAATAATAGGCTGAACTGAAATTACAGTTATGGCATATTTGGCCTCCACACTATATGTATTTGATTTTTTGAGTGCTTAAAGCAGTATTATCCTGTATATGTATAAACTGTGTGTCTATGAATGTGTCCATTTAAGATAACATGTATTTCTTTTACTTTAGAGTGATGCTATATACATGTACATCCATTCATTGCATCAGCACATATGTATACACAGTTAATATACATGACAGTGTATGTTGTATAACCATGTGGGTTTTTTTTGCAGTAAAGTTTCTGTCTGCTGGAAAGCTGACATGGATCGGGTATTGACCCCCCAATTCAGAATGTAGAGGTGTGATACACCCATCTAATCAATATGCATGTGAAAGAGCAGAGAAAATGTAGGTAGTCTGTATTGTACAGAAGAGCTTCATTTATGAAAAGTAAGAATACAGAGGAAATAAATGTTGGTATCTCGCCTTATATGCCTTGTTTTTTTATTCCCTACTGGGGTGATCAGATTTATTTCAGTGTCTATGGTGGATTCTGCCTTTTTTCTATCTATAATGTAAATATTTTGCTGTTAAAACTCTATTCAACTGGTGCAGTTTGTATGTCAAATATTTTTGAGTGTGGATGTTTGAAAAACCTTAAAATCTATTAATTTTATATGACGATTATTTATGGATGACGCTGATTTTTTCAGAGTAGACTTTAAACCTTTTATTTCATGCATATTTCATTGTTTGCAGAAAACGAGAATGATTGACAAAAAATAAAAAATCTCAAAACCATGTCAGCTTTGTGGCATGGATTAAATACAATTTTTTACAAAGCAGGAATTGCAGGCAGCCTGGTTGGTAATCAAGCTTTTATCAAATGAAGTGGGTAGGCAATGTAAATAAAAAAATTTTCAGCAACATGCCATATAACGATAATGCGATGGCCAGGGAAGCCAAAAGGGAGAGCCAGAAGACCAGTGGGACACAAGACCTGTGGATGATTTCCAGAATACTTTGCAGGATCCTACTGCTTAAGATCCTAAAATCTTAATATGCCAGTGGCTGGTGTGTTATTTTACATCGATAGATTTTTAAAGTGACTTTTTGATGAATAGATTTTACTTTGTGATTAATAGTCTTGTTGGAACAGGAAGGCATCATCCCCAAACTGTTTCCTCAAAGTTGCATGAAATTGTCCAAAATCTCTTGGTATGCTGAAGCATTCAGATTTCCTATCACTGGAACTAAAGTTCCAAGCCTAGCTCCTGAGGGAGCTGCATATCATATAATTAAGAAAGTCTCTAACATTTGAGCGGTGATTCATGGGTGAATTTCCTTTTTAGACTTTTCAGGTTAGCAATAAACTGGAATAGAAATAAGACTTTCTTTGTGGTCCTCAAATTAGTTGTCAAATCAAATCAGTGAGGATGAGGAATAATGAAATACAGAATGCATAACCTCAGTTTAGGGTTGGAATGCCTAAAGGGTTGGATGGAGCCTATCCCTGCTGAAACGAGTGAAGGCAAGTTACACCCTGGACAGTCGCCAGCATATCAAATGGCCATACACTCACACTCACAGTCACACCTAGGGGCAATTTAGTGTGCTCTATCAGCCTATGCCCCATCACGCATGTTTTTGGGAAAACCCACATGGTCATGGGGAGAACATGCAAACTCCACACAGAAAGACCCTGCGCCCAACCCTGGAGTCGAACCCAGGACCTTCTTACTGTGAGAAAACAGTTTAGTTTCCCTTGTACAGCCTGCAGAGTTATTATTTGGGATGGTGAAAATTCAGTACACTTTCCAGTAGGCTGCACTGTATTAGTAATGGACAGACACAATTTCTACACTGCAGATTCTTATGATCTGAAAATGAGCAAAAAGTAATTTCTCTTTGAAATAGGTTTTCAAAAGTTCTAGGATTTGTGGCCGATTTGAAAAATGTTTAGGATCCATAGACTGATTGAATCTTGTCTTGACTTTGCCATGGGATGGGATTTGTATTTTAATTTGGATTCTGGCTCCTTAAACACTGAGCATTTATTGCCCAACAGAGCAGGTAGCCTATACATCATACTACAGTGAAGCTGACTATCCTGTGACTAAGGTTATGAGGGAGCCAGTGTATGCTGAAGTGTGTATCTTGGAGAGGACCGATCCCAACGTGTGCTGGGCAACTTTGTCTCCTAACCTTCTTAGCCTTCCTCAGTGGGACCTGTTAGTATAAATATATCTCCTTGAAATATGTTTTCAAAAGTAATATAATTTGTGGCAGATGCTGCAAAACAAAACAGAAATAACATGATTAGGATACATAGAATCAATATCTTGATTCACATTCACAAGATGCTAGAAATGAGTTTTCTCCCTTTCTGAAGTTGGCTGATAAAGATAACGTACAAACGGCTGCTGTGCATGATCACACAAGGCTGGGTCATTATTGAAGATTAATTGAGCAGGGGGCGGGGTTTTCCACAACGAGCAGGAAAGACTCAATAAAGAGCTCACATGGTGGTGTGTGTAGCCTGCAGACGATATAGCAAATATGTATGTCGCTACAGCACTTCTGGCTTTTTGTGGTTATTTAACCTGTTTGAGTAATGCAGCAACTTCCCCATGGAGACAACAAGCAGTGAAACAACCTAAAAAACCTCAGTCTCCTGTATTGGTCCCTCAGAGATTTGATCCTCCACACCAGGTTGTCAGCCCTGATAAATGCCAAGTGAATGATGTTGACAAGATTCCTTGTGGAGAGCCTACCATAGATGCTGCTCATTGTGGTGCCATTAGCTGCTGTTTTGATGGACAGCAGTGCTATTATGGGAAGGCTGGTAAGTTTCT
>JBBMFX010079908.1:0-10274 GCA_037832545.1 Rhabdalestes septentrionalis
TAAAGAAACAAATAAAAATTTCAAAAACAAATCCTTCCTTTGACGACACAAACACTGCACATATCGTAGGAACGGTAGAACTTTTTTTTGCGGTTTTGATACCTTGACTTTTTAAAACCGCGGTATACCTTGAAACCGGTTATCGTCCCATGTCTGGTTGTGAGCTAGCTTCAGCATGCTACTGTTTCTTATTCCCAGACAGTATTTTTGCCTGCTGCCCTGCACTGGTGGATTACTTGGGGCTCAAAATAACATTAACAGTGTTCCAGATAAGGTACGTCACTCCTATTTTCTTATGGTTAAATGTCACACTGAAACTGACACCTCAGGGTCATTTTAAGGAATCCGTGTATCTCGAAAACTGACAAAGCCTCATGACTTGTTGTGTTAGTGTTATACTCCACTTTGGTCAAAGCTTTGCTGGATCAGCTGTTCTCAAACAGTGGGGTCGGGGGTAGCTCAGCGGCTAGGATACTTGCCTCTGGACCATGAGGTCATGGGTTTGAATCCCACCTTCAGCACCACCACTGGGTCCCTGAGAGCATCCTTAACCCCAAGTTGCTCTAGGGAGACTGTCCCCTGTCGTTAGGGAATGGAAGTCGCTTTGGATAAAGGCGTCTGCTAAATGCTGTAAATGTAAATGGTTATCGATGAGTGAGTGCATGTTCTCACTGCATGAATAGAAAGGAGATAAACAAAGTCGGTTTTCTACAACAGCCATGTAGCTGTAGTACTATGCTTTGGCAAATGGACAGGACGTCCATCACAAACACACTTTCCACTGCTACCTCAATCATTCCCAGTTTAACAGGATTTTATCTCCAGAAGCCTTTTAATCAAAGTCAGACTCCTATCTGAAAATAAAAGCTTAAAAAGGAATTAGAAAGATTCAAGATACAAGATTTTTATCTGTCACATGCATAGTCATACAGGTACAACATGCAATGAAACGTGTCCTGAACCGCTCCTTTTGAATGTGCTGAATTATTTTTCAAGACAATTTAAATTAAGTATTAAAGCTGGAATTAAGACACTAAAATAAACAAGAAATGAGAAATAAATACAAGAAATAAGTACAAATATGTATGTGCTTAGTATAAGCACAACTGAAAAGGTTTTAAAATCTAAAAGTTTCAACAATGCCAATCTAACATAAATGCTAAAGACTGGATATGGATATGTTATTAAATAAGTTTAACAGTAGAATTTACTGTGTGCAAATGAATGTTAAAGTGCACTGTGCATTAGCAGTCTAGCTTGAAGTTGTTTACATTCATCCACGGTCCTGTTTCAGCATAGAAGTTAAAATTTCTCAGTCTCACTTTGGGTAATGATCATATTGATATATATTGGGTCTTGACATTTTTGTTAATTGTGAACAGATTAAAAACAGAAATAAATGTTGACATTCCATGATGAATTTAATAATCTGCCAATGAATTATAGATGAATCAAATCACTGTAAAATCATCAGTGATTTTCACCCCTGCTATTTACCCAAACACCTTTTGGCGAAAGGGTCAGTCCGGACCACCGGCAGAGGGAGCAGACAGGAACCGGAGAATTTTACAGACCACATCAGTGGACCACATTCAAATGCATGAACGTCTCACAGGAACAAACGGATCTAAAAGCTAGTTTGGAGGACAAAGGAAGACAGTGGGTCCAGTGGGATTTCATTTCAAATGGTGTTTGTATTTGTAGAATGTAGTTTCCATTACAAACAAACACAAATCACTTCAAAGAGTGGTTCTAATTCAAAGGAAAGCTGGAAGAGCTTTCATCTCCTATAGCAGCTCATCAGCACTCCGAGACAGAAAGGTAGAGGACGAGTCGATGTCTCTCATCTAAAAGGCTCGGTTGGAAGCAAACGCTTTGTTTGATGCAGTCGAATCTTTTCGTGCCTTTTTAAAAAAAAGATGAAACTGCTGATTTAGTGTGCAAATGCCGGAGACTTCAAAACTCAGGCCAAGTTTGCTTATAGTATTAAAAGCAAGATTTCAGAGCATCATCAAATACTCCTCTTTAGCTCTGCTGAATGATGGATTCAGATGAAGAGAAAGTGTCGAGCTTAAACCTGAAGTTAGAGAGTCCCAGGGTGATCTCGCATTGGGACACAAATTTTATTCTTGAAAGTTTCATTAGAGCAAATGTATGTTTTTTGTTCTTAAATTATAGGCAAATATGTCAAATGTGTATGCAAAGCAGAGCAAAGGACTGAAAAAAGACATTAAACAAGTTTGGCGTGTAAATTTATGGTAGCTTAACAAAAAAGAAACAAAAAAAACACTTTAAGATTCTTATATCAATTAGATTTTATTCCATGTACATTTTATTGATCTAATTATCATTATATTTTCAGGCTAAAATGTATCAAATACATGGAGGAAAATGTAAAACAGTAAAAATATGATTCTAAAAAAAAAAGGAAATAAACCTAATACTGACACTCGTTTTCCGAGGAGCTTTTCCACTGGGTCACAGGGGGAAAAAACCCTGGACAGGTCATCAGACCATCACAGGACAGACACACACACATTCACACCTGGGATTACATCTCCAGTTCAGCTGACAAACGGGAATCTGGCCTGTGGAAAATGGAGCTCCCGACTGGAAAACCTCCCAGACATGAGGTGAAAGTTTCAGCTCCCTACAGAAAAGACCCCGTCCCAGGCATGAATTAAATCCAGTACCTGTTCATTTTAAGCTTTAGTAGATCACGTTTATTACATGTCAAATAAACAAGAACAAACAGTTCGACTTGAAATACACAGATCTTACTTACAAAAATACACACAGCCCCCTGTCCTCTATAAATTAGGCGATTAAACCATGTCTACACACCTTTGAAGTTTTAATTAGGATCTGGTTGTGCTCTCCGCATCTGGGAATTTATTTATAGAAAATATTTGCTGTTTTCATTATTACTAGTAGAAGCAACATTTACATTTACGGCATTTAGCAGACCCTTTTATCCAAAGCGACTTCCATTCCCTAACTACAGGGGGCATTCTCCCTGGAGTAACTTGGGGTTAAGGGTCTTGCTCAGGGACCCAGTGGAGGTGCTGAGGGTAAGACTCAAACCCATGACCTCAGACCAAGGCAAGTATCCTACCCATTGAGCTACCTCCACACATTAACATTCAACTAGACTGCATTTCCGCAGAGAAAATGCTAAGTCATTAGCATAGCATTAAAATTAGCCCAGCATTAAAATAGCATTAGCACAGCGGGGCATTAATGATAGCATTAACCTCAGCGTTAGCATCAATATTAGTGCTAACATTAGCATTAGCATAGCATTAAAATAGTTTAACATTAACATAGCATTAACACAGCATTAATGTTAACATAGCATTAGCATAGCATGAACATAGCATTAACATTAGCATAGCATTAGCATTATAATAGCTTTAGCATTGAATTAGTGTGTGAGAGTGTTTATGTCTTCTGAAACTATATATTTCAATGGGGTAAAACATAAATTTTCGTGGTAAAACGTAAATTTTCACAGGGAAAAGGTAAACAACGAAGGAATGACATGACGTAGCAAAAAGATGTGAACAAATCTGCTATTCCAGATCAGGCCTGATGTTTCAGAGTTGGAACAGTGTCTCGAAAAAAGGAGTGGGGGTCCAAAAAATGGGTGAAAGGAAGGTGTCTGCCAAAATGTCGTAAATGTAAATAATAAAGATACAACTTAAGTATAACAATAGTGTGTTTGCTCTGCAAAGCCTGCTGTGTGCTTGAGCAAGCCCACTAACTAAATAAATAAAATGTGGACACCATACAAAAGCAATAAAACCCCTTTTGCACAGTGTTGTCTTTTATGAGAGGTTTAACATGAAGAGGAGTTGTCCGCTGAGAGAAAATGCTCAGAAAGTTTGTCGGAGTGTGTACCTCTGCAGTTGTGCGCCCCAAGCATTTAGTGTCTGTCAGGAATGCGCGGTGGAGCGATGTCACCGACGGTTCCTCCGCATTCTCCCGGCGTGCGCATGCTTTCACAGAGTGTGAACTATAGCGTCTGCCAAGTCGCATGGAAATAACTCGGTACTGTCCTTCGCGCGGCGCTAACCGATGTTGCCATGGCGTCTCTGCCTCTCAGGCTGCTGTGTGTCATCTCCCCATGGAAAACAGATGAAATGAGAAAGCGAATGTATTGCGAATGTGCACTCAGGCAAAAAAAAGTGCCTAATTGGATGAGAAGTCCGTTTTAAAAATGTGTAATTTGGGTGTTTTAGATATCATTGCATCAGTCTTTTACAGCAGCGTACTCATGCGTGCACATACATTCAGCACACACACAGACACGCGTGCTAAAATGCATGTGCACGCGATGCAGATTTACAAAACTGATATGAATGTAAATGATAGTGGGCGCGCTCTTCCCCTAATGCATTCTCAGTAGGTAAGCGTTTGAAATTTGACCATTTTTTGACGCATGCACATTGTGGATACATGGCTAATGCTTTCATATAGCCACAATCAGACACAGATATGCTCTTTGGAAAAGCCCATCCCACAACCTGACAAAACTATACATTTAAAACAGTTCATTTCTCCACCAATACAGCCACCGAAAGGGAGAGGATATTAAAAGGGATGCGGGGTCCGCTGGCTTTATCCATTCTGAGCGCCAAGTCTGTCAAGCGCCTGGGCTTCCAGGGGGCTGAGAGTCATGGGCCTGCTGCTGGAAACGGGGCTGATGGGGCTTCAGAGGAGAGAATGCGTGTATGAAATAGCCCATCCTCTTCGAGGGGCTAAAGGATAGAACACATTTCACCCTCTCCAAAGCGTGCAGAAAGTGTCCACAGACAGTTTGGAGAGACTGGCCTTATACTCGGCTCCATTGCTGAAACTGTCAAGGCCCCGATTTGGTGTAAAAACACTTGCAAACTTCATAACACCCAGAAAAGAATGTTCAAACCGATCTGATACGGAGGATTGCACCAAACGGAATAGCACACGCTGTCTGCTTTGCATGTTTGCCTTGATGGATATGAGATTTGACGTGTTTTTTTTTTTTTATAACGGTGCAAAATACAGGCAAAGAAGTGAAATTACTAGACCTAAGCAGAAGTTTGAGGAAGGGGATAATTTCTGTATATTAATATCCGGGAGAACAAGGCACTGTGACGAACAGATAAATATAAATTGCTCATTTACTGGCAAAATGAGGCAATTATTAAACAATTAAAAGCACATAATCATAAAAAACAAAGGAACCTAAAGATTTAACCGAAAGACCAGAATTTACTCATAATATTTTGAGCTCACTTTTAATATCACAGCTTTTTGGACTTCATTGCATTTATACATTCAAGCTGTGTAACTGAAAAACACCAAGTTAATATCCGGTACCTATTTTCAGAACAAACTAAACAGTAGTATTCAGTCAAATTTGGGTTTAACTGTGTTGTGAATTGCTTTGTCAGTATTGGACATTGCTTAATGTTCTGTTCTCAGCTTGGGGAAGCAGCCCCCTGCTTCACTTGATGAATGGGTTATTTTGCTGAGATAAGTAATTGGCTTATCACATCAATTTATCAGTCTATCAGAGTATTGTCCTAAGTAACTGGAAAAGTGGAAAATACAGATCATATATCCATACATTTGGATGTATATACTAGTGTATGTATTTTTTAATTTACAGTATGAGTGTCCCTGAAGTAGCTTTAAAGCTCAAAAGTATTTTGTGTTTATGCATTCTTTCCTTAAGTCTGATCTGTCAGGTGTCTTCAGTTGACACTCCTTATACTCCTACAGCCACTCAGCACAGGATCGGCCTGATGGAGGAATTATAGCAATTCAAGTTTTGTGAAAGATCTCCAACATTGTATAGTGCAGCTGCAGGACTGGGGAGGCTATGGCATGCAAGTCGTTACACAAATGTTCTATTGTGCTTGTATGTACTGTGGATTCTTATAGATCATGTACTCTGAGGCTGATATCATTAAAATTACAACAACATGGCTGTCATTGGTCATTCAGATCTTTGCAGGGGTTTGACAGGCGAGGAACCAGCCAGTCACAGCTAAACATGCAAGGAATCTTTAACTATGGACTTCTACAGCTCTTGAAAGTTTGAGAAGCCTTATCGACTGGGCACATATATACTTATGAGAAAGAGAACTATGAAACCTTACATGCAATTTTAGTACCTCTGCATAACTAGGAAAGGAATAGTAATATCAGGCTTCCTTTAAAAACCAGCTTTGACCCTGCAGTTTGTAGCTAGTAGCGTTATTATTATTATTATTATCATTATTATTATTATTATTATTATTATTATTATTATTATTATTATTATTACTATTAAAAACATGATCTGGAACCAGAAGCCAGAATTAGGTGCTACAGTGCGTGTTATTGGAGGTTTAAAAACTCCATAACTAAATTTTGAGTTTGGATACAAACACGGGTGTACAAATATACACACACACACACACACACACACACACACACACACACACACACACACACAATGTCACAAAATATGCCAGATGCAAAGAGGTTTTCAGCATGTGTGAGGGCATGACAAACAAAATATTAATTATGAGGGAGACGGTATCACTTAGAATAAGCAGATGGGGATGTTTAATTGTGTTTTCTCAGAAAATATGTGTAAGCTTGATTATCTATGAATTTAATTATATGTCATTTTCAGAGTACATTAGCATAGAAATAAGATCCTGTGTTGCTTTTGTTCTTATGTGAAATCCAGCCGAACGAACATAAAAACACTTGTTGTTTTCCGTCTCGACAAGCCGCCTCCCACTGGCTTCCGACTGCGCTTTCTAATAACTTCCAAACAGTAATTAGTGCTCTAAGACTGCAGTCAATTATATAGTTAGTCATGAATAGCATACACAATATTTAATTATCAAAGGCGGGAGCTAAGGGGAGAAATCTTTCACGCGGATGAATCGTGTGTAAAGGTGACAATTGTGCGCGGCAGAAATTTAGCTGATGGATTAGATGTCCGTTCCTTCGTCCAATTCCCTTATCACTAACAGACCAGTCTAGCAACCTAAGTCTGTAATCCTTTCAGTCTCTCTCTCTTTTTCTCTCTCTCTCTCATCCTACCAATCCCACCTCAGTATATGATCTCCACATCACCCCCTTTCTTCCACCCTTCCTCGCTTCTCCTCATAGTAAGTTGTGCCCCCTCCCCACTCATTTCATATCTCTCTCACCCGCTTTCTCGCCCATTCCTCCTTCCCTTGCTCGCTCGTTTCAACGCCACCTCAATCATCTTATCCACACAGCCCCAGGCCTGCAGATATCACAGGGGATGGAGAGCGATTTTCTGCATTTTCACTCTGTGTCTGCCTTCTGTACGGCCTGTCCGTCTGGGAGAGGATTAGTCCAGTGTGATTACTCGACTCTGGGCTAACCTGACTGATGGCTAACCACACACACACACACACACACACACACACACACACACACACACACACACACACACACACACACTGAAGTCTGTCAAAGGGCCAATGCACTGGTCCCTCTGTCAGTTATCTCCATGTATATAAACATATATGTTCATTTTCTCAGGTTTTTTATAGGTGCAAGTACTGAACTGAACAGATTTGCCTCCGTTTTAAGAACAGCTGACAATATTCCTCCTCATTTCCCAATAAATTATGCTTCTTAATAAATAAATACATACATAAAAAATAGTGTTCTTCAAAGCATCATTTTAAATTGACAAAACAGACAAAAAGAGAAACGATGCAGTGTTTGTAGAAATTGAATAATTCAAAGACTCTTAGGGCAATAATTAACTTAGATGTACTTTTACCATCCACCTGGTCTCATTGTGAGAGGGGAGTGTGGATTACAGCAGTGTTTTATACTTTTCCTTCAATAAGATGTGATTCAGGTGATCAGTAATCAGTCCCTCATAAAGCAGAATGAGGAGCTTGTGTAGGATGTTAACAGACAATGGTGGAAAGGTTGTCATTCTCACAGAGATACTGATTTGAATATAAATGGCAGTGGTCTCTTATTTCTTTCCAGAGCTGTGTGTATCAGCTATAGTCCTGCTGTTGTACAAGAGATCGCTGTATTAAGTGGGTTTGATCTACATTCTGATTTTATTACGTATCATTTCATTAATGATTAAGCTTTTGCACATAGTAACTCATCTACTACAGTTGTTATGCTATGGTTGGCAGGGTTATTCTGGTGTTATTTTGGTGTGTGTCTATGTAATAATGCAAAGACAGGCTTCAGCCTTTTCCTCAGCCATACAGCATCCAGCAGACATGCAGTCTCACTCAGGATCATACCTTAGTAGTAAAATAATATAGTCTTGTATTTAATTGCATTCAGTTTTAAGGATTTTTTTTGCCTTCTCCTTTTTAGAGTTCCCATTTTAGAGAAACTTGCCTTTGTTTTATATGGTTCTTGTCTTTGTGTCTCTGTGTTAAAGCATAAGCAGTGTCCTCTTGGATCAATAAAGATTTCTGATTCTGATTCCTGGTTTTGCACAGTGCTGTGAAAAAGTATTTACCCCACCTGATTTCTTCTTTTGTTGCACGTTTCTCACACTTTATGGTTTCAGATCTTTCTACAAAGACAAACTATGTTTTTAAACATGCATTTTGTTTATAAAAGGTATCCAACATGTCAATGATATGCTCTTGCATGAAAGGGGACAAACCTTGGTAGTGTTTGCGAGCAGAGCGAACCATCCCCATCCTCACTCTGCCAAACCCCTCCCCCAGACTTACCCCCCTACTGGCTCTGCCTGAGCGCCCATGTGTTTGTATATTTGTGAGTGTATGGAGGGTCTTTGGAGTTGACTTCCGTGGTGTGGTTGCGCTCCAGTGAGTGTGTGATGTTTGGGGGGTTGTGGTGGAGAAGTGAGAAGGGTCTCGTGTGAGTGTGTGGGAGGTGGGCAGGGTTAATGATTGATGACTGTGGACAGACACACTCCCTCACACACCATTCACCTCCCTGCTGGGGACACAGCAGCGCCCTGTACTGTCACAATAAGATGCCATGCGTTGAGGACAGTGTGCACTGACGGGTTTCTTCAATAAAGCAGTTTTCCTCAGTAAAGTTGGCTTTCTTTCGACCGACATTTGGATTTCTCCATTTGCTTTGTCCAGTAGAAATGATGTGTCTCAGCTCTGCTGCATCAGACTTGACTTTTAACTTCATGTTATCTGGTTAACCAGTGCCACTGCTGGTCATTTGTGATGGTGAGGTGCAATACTGGATAAAGCCAAATTGATCATTAGGCTGTTTTAAGGGCCCCCTCAGGCACTTAGTGTTGGTTTCCCAGACAGGGATTAAGCCTAGTACTGGATTATGTAGTGCTGTGAATAGAGATTTTCCATTGAAAAGGAAACCGACCCTTAGTGCCTGTGACTGTTGCAGCAACCCTGTGGTTAACTGAGAAATCCTGATTTGTGAAATTGCTCAGTCTGAGAATGTGTTGATTTGCCATTATTACCCAGAAGAGATCTGGGGTCTCATTTATAAAACTTTGCGTAGAACTCATACTGAACGTGTACGTACGCCCAAAAGACGAAAATGGCGTACGCAAAGGAAAAGTCAGATTTATGAAAACGTACGCGCGCACACCTGCACGCCAATTCAGCTTTATAAACCGCACCCTGCCTGGAATTGTCAGCACGTGGATTTTGCCACATTCCGCCCTTGACACGCCCCCGTACAACCATACATGGTAAATGCAAATCACCTCATGAATATTTAAGCCCCCGATGTGAACCTGAAATTAGCGTTGTGGCAACTGAATGGAAAAGTAAAAAGAGAAATTTCTCTGAGACCGAAATACATGTGCTTGTGGGGGAAGTTGAAAACCAAAAAAAACATTTTGTTTGCAGATCGCAGTAGTGGGGTGACAAACAAAAAGAAATGCAACAAAAAGAGTGGCGACAGGTTACTACAGCTGTAAACAAAGTGAGTGCTGCCAACAGGACGGTGCCTGAAATAAAAAAAAATGGTCAGATTTAAAAGTAATCCTAAGAAAATAATTTAGTTGTCTACCCCCCCACCCCCACCCCCTCACAGAGACCAGAGAGCAGTAGGTGGGAGGAGTTACAGGGTGCAGTCTTCAAACGGCACAGGACCGCCAAAATGTTTCGCACCTTAAACCAGGCTAAGGTTGTCTGTGACCCGCAGTCAAGAGTAAAGGGCTTATTTTGGGGACATTTGAAACATCAGCTGTGAAACTCCAATATTGACTTCTTAGGACTTTCAGAGACGTGGCTGACCCATTATTCCCCAGAAGCTGTAGT
>JBBMFX010079965.1:0-10272 GCA_037832545.1 Rhabdalestes septentrionalis
GATTGGTTTATTGCATGCTACGCCCAAGACACACCTATGACTAATTTTCGCATTTAGGACAACCCATTTGAACTTTGGACAGGCGCATTGCTCATTTTTCCTGCTGCGATTATGGAGCTTCGCGCTGGCCCCTCCCCTAAAGACGAATGCGCTTCTGACTTCTGTGGGGGCAGTTTAAGCAGTGGCACCTAGTCGACTTTTGTGTTAACGCCCTAATATCTATGCACTGTTGAAGTCTAGTGTTTGTTAGTGTTGTAGAACCAAAGTTTATGCACAAACATGTCTTGGCCGATCAGATACATCTGGGGTAAATAGAAGGCTTTGTTCATTGTTGTCTGAACATTTGTAATCAATTAATGGATTGACCTTGTACTGCCCAACAATAATTGGTCTTAATAGGACTGCAACTCTCGAATAATTTTGAAATGGAGTATTCTGTCGATTTTACATACATTAATAGAGTAATCATACTTTTGAAAGGCCTCTTAAAATGAGAAGGCAATTGGCTGTTATTCCTCACAAAAAAATCGATACTTTTATTAGATCAAACCTTAAAACAATCGGCTTATTGGCTCCAGAACTGAGCCTCTTTTAATGGAACTTTCTGTGTAACATTTATGATGTACATGAAAAACTATGAAATACAACTTCACAAACATAGGTTAGCTTATTTATTCCCTAGTTTATAATAATAAAAAAGGAAAAAGGGGTGTACCCCCTGAAATAGCCCATCTGAAAAAGCCCATCTGAAGTATTACTAATAATCCAAATTTAACAGTACAGTCCAGACTCCAGCTGTATCCAGATGAGGTCAGTAGGTAGAGTAAAGCTGCAGAACCTGAATCAAAAGCATACTTTCGTGAACTGTACTACTCCAAATGGCTTGGAGCCCCAAAAGTGTAACATATTTTCACGATTAGGAAGTAATTATATGTCGCCTGTTTTATGAGTCGATAGTGAAGAGGCATGATAAATAGCAAGAGAATTAGCTAAATACACCAAGATATCATTTCTCATCTCTACCTCTCTCCCACCCGCGTGTGGTGCATGCACACACACACACACACACACACACACACACACACACACACACACACACACACTCACTTACACAATGAAAAGTTACATCTGAAAACATGCCTTTCCAATATATAATTTAGCTATATGCAGGTCTGTTTTACCATGTATACACTTCACTACATTGTCTGCCTTACGCAGTGTAAAATGGTCCCATACTTGAGGTATTTTCTGTCTGGGATCTTCATTTTCCGCCAGTCTGTGTCAGTCTGTGTGAAACAGTGATACCACAATGTCTATAATGCGGGAGTGATACGATAAGTTCGGTGACGTATATTATACAAAGTTGTTTTTTGTAACATTTTTTCAATCTAAATATTCATGATGCTCGGAGAGTCGTTTCAGCCTTCCCTTAGTAACCTTTCTTCTATTCACAGGAATGATGTATTACCCACTTTATATTGACTAAATGGCAACAAAAGCAGATTGGAGAGTAAATCAATCTTTCCTATTACGGGGCTTCTCCTGTTACGGGGCTTCTCCTGCTTATAATGCTTATAATGTTCCATAACCATCTCAATGATAGAGCTCAGTGTACCTTTACAGATGATGTAGCACTCACTCACAGATGGCCTCTGGATATTATAAAGGTTTCGTATCCTCAGCAGACGCATAGACGGTCTATTATTCTTATGACCTGCTGTATATCATGAAGTCTTAATATTGCATACCAACAGTAAAAGCCATGTGTGTAGTGTCAGTCAGAGCTTATTCCTGTTGTTTTATTGCTTTGGTTAATCAAGCAAGAGTTATTAAGTAGATGCTCATGGCGTCATGGGCTTTGATGATATTTCATGCTGTGAATTTTCAGACCTTATTTTAGGCCTAATTTTAACTCCTGTAAGAGGCATCAGCATTGTTCACAAAGACTGACAGGAGAACAGAACTAATGTGCTCACTCAGGTGAAACTTATCATGAACAATGCCTCTAAAACCAATTTTGGCTTTCATAATGAGCTATAGATCCCAAGGGTGCGAGAGAGAGTGAAGGAGTAATTGAACTGCTGCCTGTTGTCTAGCATTGTGTACTCTTAGTAACTGTAAATATTGGTCCTTGCAGTCTTTGCTAATGGTTTTGGGATCCACTTACAGCAGAAAATATAATTGCTTATTCATAGCTCTTCACTTACGTAGGGTCTCAGGAAAAACATTTTAAAATGCCTGTATATCTAAAATTGTTAAAGTTTTAAAGTATATTTATTTGTTACAGTTAGGACTGTATTTGGTACATAATCACACAATGGAGCACATAAAATGTGCTCAAAAGAAATAAACTAGGATATGTGCCCATAAACTATCTATTAAAAGACAGAAACAAGGTCATGTTGTACCAGTAAATCGGGATTAATTAAATTAGTGATTGAAAGTGATACACATTTATTATGAGATAAACTAATATGGCACTGATGTACAGTAATGACTTTTCCAAGCGAGTGACCCAGTACACTCTAACAGCAAATTATCGCCTTGTCTATGGTCTGTGGCTAATGAGGCTATCCAAGCAGGTATTCTGTTTGGTGTCCTCCTCTAATTATTTTGCGCACGTATATACCACCAGTCCATCTTAATCAACGTGACGGCTTTCATGAACAAATTGCTTAGCATTTTCAGTTTCCAAAAGGTCAGCTCTGGCTGTTTGTCAAAGAAAGAAATGTCATACCTTCCCATTGACTTTCACCATTGGCTTCCGGTTTGAATGTTTTTGGCCCAATTATTAGTGAGCTGCCCTTTGTGGCAGCACACCAGTGAACTGGGCAGTGGTGGATTGGAGGTCACTTCAGGCTTGAGAAAGGATAACCTTTCTCTATTGCTGACATTCTTTGCTTCAAACTGGACAATGGCACAGCAAGACCCCTGAACTTACTGTAGGCCATTTCACACATATCATCGCCACTGTACCAAAATGTGTCCTTGACATTGTACACTTATATTAGAAGAACTTAACCATTTATTAATGCAACATACATCTATTCCAAGTAATTGTGCGTAGTAATCTGTGTGTCCTTTCATTCATCAAGTATTCACACAATATAAAATGCATCAGGAAAATGATCAAAATTAAGGTTAAGACAGTGATATAGAAACTACGGTATTTTCGTCATTAGTTGCAATTCCTCAAACCTTTTCCCAGGCCAATGTTTACAGTGTTTGAAAAATGCTCATATATTCAGCCAGAAAATGACCCCATTATCTATAAAAGCAGCCGTGCTGACCTTTGCTAAGAACACCAGCTATAATGTGTCAGCCGCCTAAGGAGTCTGAGGCGGCAGTGCGATCACAGGAGAGGCTGAGCTGTGTGTCTTCATGGCCTGACCGCAGTCATTAGAAAGATGGGCTCTTGCTTTGAGGCTCTGAGGGGGTTTGGTGGCTGCACTAAACTCCCCTACCCTCCAGCCCTAAAGCCAGGCTCAGATAGGAGAGGTCTGAATTATTATTGTTAAAAAGAAGCTGTGACCGTCTTCCTCCCCTCCAAAGATGCCAACCAGCCTCTTTAATGGTGGGGGAAATGTTAATGTATTGCAAAATATTTATCATTTATAAATGACTGTATTCAGTTGACCTATCCTAGAAATGCTCATCTGTTGCAACAAATGGAGAATTCCATTTATTCCTAACAAATAGCAAATAAGCATTTATCAAAACACTTTGGTTTAGAATGGATTATTAACTTCAAACATGGCGCTTTAACCCAGCCTGGCTTTCTGTAAGTTTCAGCCTCAGGTATACTACCCACAGCAGCATACAGACTGTCTGTTGTAATCGACTCACAACCAACCACCCCCCCACCCCCCTGAGCTTTCATTGGAAGATGATGCTTAGCATTCATCTCCTCTCTGTACACCAGTGACCCTTCCAGAGAGAGATTTAAGCCTAGCTGTTTGATTTCAATATCAGTTTCATTATTGGAGAAGAAAAGGTGTCAATGTGGCATTTCTAACTTTGACATAAACTATAGTTTTGCACTATAATTTCAGATGGGTTGAATATGGTTTTGTCAGCTCTTTATAAGGCAACGTGAGCTTAGAATGAAAGTGATTATGGGTGGGGCAGGTGTAGGTAAGTTTTACCTAAAAAGTCTATCAACATACTCTAACACAATTGATAAAACTATTTCAGTGTACAATTTTTCACACTACACACCCTTTTCTTCAGATAGTTCAAAAGAAGGGGGCTGTGAATAACTCTGAGGAGAGCAATTACTGCAGTCCGTATTGAGTGTAGATAATTTTGTGCAAACTGTCTCAGTGGGTCTTATCCCTACCCACACATTGTCAAGCACACAGCTTTACTTTTTGTAAGCATTTTCCTGTGTACTCCTGAACAGCTGAAACTGACATTTATGCTAGAGATGTTGGATTCTGAGATCACTTCAGTTAGCTAAATTGTTTCTTGTTTACATTAACATCAGTTTCTTTATACAGTTTCTGACCTTTTGGTAAAGTTACTAAAACACACAGCATGTGCAGTACTGTGAGGCAGGGCTGTGAGATAAGGAAACAAGAATAGCATTATGTTTAAATTCGAGTGTACTGCAAAATTTGATACATCAATTTTTTTTCATTTTCAGAATGTATGCCTGATTAAAAAAAACTGCTGTAGGCTTTCATGAGTTTACTGGCAGGTACTTCACTTTATTAAAACTATTTTGTTCTGTTTTTTTGTGTGCTAAATGTTCTGTAATTAGTCATTTTGCATGTCACTGCAAAATGCAAGTATATTGCACAGGCAAAGCAAATACGTGATTGACCATTTTTTAATCAAGTTTCCCTATCTGAGATTAAATGAATCCGTTGCATAAAAACCATGGGAACACTTATCTGAAACTGTGATTGGTCAAGATGCTCAGCATAAAATAAAAGAAAACACAAGGCTCATTTGCATATTGTAGCCTTCTGCATATTGTTAAATCTGAATTATTTCAGACTAGTATAGTCTGGAGTATAGCGCACGACTTTGATTCGGTTCCATTTGTTGCATGTGATGCCTGTTGCTTTTTGTATGTCATGTGTCTCCTAGACATGCATTACTCAGGTTTCCACAGGGCGCAACCCGTTTCCTCCTGACTGGCAGAGTACGAATGACGAAAATGAATGTAACTCGTCTCAGGTTAATAAAAGTCAGCATGAGAGGACGGGAGTCGCTCTGGGTAGTTTAACAGAAATCAAGGCCTGCTGTATATGCCGGTTTTACGGCCACGTCCGTGTGTACGAGTGCAGTCCAGGCTTTTAAGATGTGTAATGAAACATCAATGAAGGCTGTCATCTCCGAGTATTGATTAACCTCGTGTGAGCAGGCAGCAAGGGGTTCCCATGGCAACAGGTCCGTTGTCTGCTGGGCAACGGCAGTGACAGGAAGCGGTGAGCGCGGCTATTAATAGACTTTATAGCAAGCGGTGATGCCGTGCCCCTTGTCAGATGAATCTGGGCAAACACATGTTGTTTGTTCTCCTGTGTAAATATCATGTAGACATTTGTTCTGTCACTACTGTAGCCCCCACAAACCCACCCACCCCCAGAGCTTATGTCTTTATCTCAGGCTGTCTTAAACAAATTGGTGGGCTTTTTAATCTGATATCCTGGCCTTTTTCTCTCAAATTTCATTTACATGTATTAACTCTGCATAATACGACACCTCCATGCTGTAATTGGGTGAGGATGAGCTTGACTCATTGGCCCGTTACGTCTTAACTGTCAAGAGAGTCTCTTTTAATTGACTATTTGGCAGTAAGTACAGATATATTGTGCAGCGATGTGTGTTTACTCGAAGTCCTAAGTGAATTTACTCACTGGGATACAAATGATTGCAAAAGTAAATGCAGTTTGACCCCCTGTTTGCATATTTTGGGGATGCAAAACATCTGCCGTCTCTTGTAGGGGTGGGTACTGAGGCCCAAAACTTTACTGGAGAGAGTTTAGCTTGTTACACCCCCCACCCCACACTTTTTCTACCATATTATGCAGAATAGTTTTAATGAGAACATCCATGACTACCAGTATCAATAAGCCGTATCAGTATTAATATCAGTATAAGGAAAATCCTAATTATACACATTTCTTGTCTCTTGTTTGATGTTTGTTAAATAAACTCTAAGTGTGAGCAAGACTTCAAAAGGCCTGAGTTTTAACACAGAAACCTGAGACACAATAGTTAGGGCGGGCAATAAGAGGAGCATGTTGCCGTTTTTTACTTATGTGGAAAATGCGGATTTTATCCTTTCAGTCAATAATAATTAATCACATTTGTGTTAGTAAGTTGATGAGAATATTTTTAATTGTTTTTGAGTTTGATGAAAAGTTTTTCTTGTGTACACACAGACATTCATATTTGAATCTTGTGCTTTATAATTAAATGTAAATGTAATTCATTATGAAAATATGTATGTATGTAATATGAATATATATATAAATACAGATTTTTTATGTAATGCTAATGAATATATACTTATTCTGCTTGTAATATTCTACTGGTAAAAAAGTCTAAAATGCAGATTTCAATCTGGTGCTTCCAAATGTTCATTGAATGTAAAACTAATTAATGATGTGACCGTGAACAATGGATTTGATTTATATTCAAACAGTTTTTGTCAGAATGCAGTAATGCAGCAAATGAAATGCTTGAATGGTTAAAGTACTGGGTGTTTTCTGTGCTTGTCACATCAGTAAGGCTGTCTCTGAGACCCCCTCATTTGGGGGGTACGAGACACACTCTCAACTTCGTGACACACTTTCAATGTTCTGGAGATTAATGGGCAGGTGCATGGCTAGACTAATAAATTGAATGTGATTTATTGATAGCCTCAGGGTGCCTTGTTCTGTCTCATAAAATGCTTTTGGCTCGACCCCTGTCTTCCCAACCAGAGGACACGTTTCAGGGGAAGGCTTTTTAATAAGAGCTAAAATTCCACTCCCGCTGTCTCCCCAGGTAATGGCTTTCATTTTGGGATAAATCACATTTATATTCCACCCGGGACTTGCACTGTGTCCTCATAATGTTTTAATGTGTTTTCTCTCATATAAACCCATTCGTTACCTCAAAATGGAGGCGTGGGATTTTGGTGTCATTTATTCACAGATAAGCCAGGCTTTCATGGCTGTTTAAAGCCAGAGACAGGAATGTGTAAAGCCTTTTTTTACTTGTGATGGATAAGATATTGTTATTGAGGGATAACCCTGGAGGCTTATTAATGCGTTTTTAGTTATTATTCTTTTTTTTTTTAGTTATTATTCAGTAACTACTCAATCGTTTGCTAACTGCTATTAAACTGAGCTTGTCTTAAGATATTTCATAACAGCTCTGTACATGGTGGACTTTTGTCCTATTTTCAATGCTTTCCCAATGAATTTTGGGAGGAAAAAGTTCTGCCAAGTGATCCCATGTGGTGTTTCTGTAAGCTCTGTGCTAGGGCTGCCACTTCGTCATGCTGAAATCCCTGATCGTGTATTTAATGAGCACAGCTCCAATTAGAGAAACGGTCTGTGCTGTGTTTTACATAAATTTCCATCCATTCTTCTCTCCTGCAGGTCTCAACTCCATGACTGTTCCCGTCTATATTGCCGAGGTCTCCCCTCCACATCTGAGAGGACAGCTGGTCACCGTCTACACGCTCTTCATCACTGCTGGCCAGTTTGTGGCCAGCCTCATTGATGGGGCCTTCAGTTATGTTCAGCATGGAGGATGGAGGTTTGGACTATTTTCTTGATATACACTTTACTGTCCAGAAGAGAAATGACACGTCACTGCTTATCCTTCATACAAACAATTTTAAGATAAAATTATGGTAAAGAACAAAGGCAGTGCTAATTCGTACCATGTAATAATTTGTGTATTGCCAGGAATGGGTCTATAATTTAAATGAGAATAACCAGTAAATAGTAATGGGTGGCATGAGAAAAAAATCAGTGAGGTCTTCCTAATACATTTTGCAAGACACTCCTTAGAACTTCAGTATTATTGGGTGTGGCTAAAACATCAGTGGACGTCATAAGGAGACACAACTGAACTGAACTGGAAATTTGTGAAGTTGTCATAATTGCATACTTTGTAAAACATTTTTTGTTTTTTGTTTTTTACTGACTGAATTAAAAGCAATGCAAAGTGTGTTGAACTACTCCTAGAATATTTGGAGGACAGGTCTGTTCAAAAAGTGTGTAACTTTTTGATTTTTCCATCACACAAATTGGTCGTGAAAATGTTAATTCCAGGGTGATCTCAGCATGTGTCTGGCCCTGCTGTGTTCCAAAGAAGCCACTGGTTGACCATCTCGTCTCTGACTATACTCTCAAGCTGTCCTGGTATTTCGTTTGTTTTGGTTTGAGCTTGTGAACCAGGTCACTGGTGTTTTCCACACCGTCCCCCGCAGGGGCATGGCAATTTTGCAGTGCATGTTATTTTACTCCATTTGGTCTTTTTAAAACTAAACTACTTTCAAATGGCAGACGAAGCTCCTTACCATCACCTTCCTCTCTCCCTGCTCTGCAGGTCTTGTTTTCCCACTTGTTTCCATATAGCTTCTCACTAGTGACTGTGTTCATGTGGGTGCGTGTGTGGTATCCTGCTGTTACTGGCAACACATTAAAGCTTAGCTGTTCTGCATCCAAATTTATTTTGCAGTCTGTGCTTATTTATGGTAAATTGGTATTAAGGTAAATATAGAAACTCCTACCTAGGACATATTTTCAGCTATATTCCAGAAGAATCAATATTCCACCCCCTGCTAGCCTAGATTACTAGACAAGCATTGGCTCTCTAATGCTGAAAAACTACAGACACTTCTGTTTTTGATGCTCTGCTTTTCTGTTTTTTTTCCCTTTACTCGACTTATTTGTTTGTACTGAGAGTCTGGCACTCAGCAGGTTTTCTTCATGGCAGAGTGAGGATGGAGTTGTCTTGGTTTGTGGTGAATGGATGACTCATGCCGTAATGGAACCTCATACTGCAGAGGTTTGTAAGCTGGAGTGTGATGTGCACAGAAGATTGAATCAGTTCTGTAGTTCTGTCATTATGGTATCACGTAGGTGTTATGGGTGTGGCAACAGAGATGCACATACAAGAGTTTCGGGGTCTGGTTTTAATGTGAAAACAGAAAAACAATCAACATCAAAAGGGGTAAACAGAGATGGAGCATTGACTCGTCAGACAAGTAAAGTTAAGTGGCCCCTTATAGTCACATTTGAACCACATTTGAACAACACAAATTCTTTCTCCCATTCACCAATTGAAGAAGTGGGCTGCCAGTGACACAGCACCCGGGGAGCAGTGTGTGGGGACTGTACCTATTCAAACCCATGACCTTCCAATAACAGGAGCCACTCCTTAACCACCAGGCCAGGATATGCACTATGTCCATGACAGTGAGCCGATCTCAGAACCAGGGGCCGGCCGCACACCCCTGAATAACCTAGACTACACAAAACAGCCGAAACAAGACCCCAGGGCTTCACTCGATTTCACAGGAGGGGCCATCAGACATACCCCTGCCAAGGGTGACTGCAAAGCAGCTACACAAGTTTCAAAGAGAGAACCATCCAGAATTTACAGAGAGGCTGGGCTACACACTCCTGATAAGAGAGGCTTACTCACAGCAAACACACAAGGTCCCAGAGGGCAACAGATGAAGAAGGCCCCCTCCAGCAGTAGGGACCAGATGCTGGGTCCTGAACACCAGCGTGAACCAAACAGACAAGGCCCCAGAGAATAGCAGAGCTCTACAGTATTAGGGACCTTCATACAAGAGGAGTGCTCAAGCCAGGTGAAACGGAACCAGAATCCAGATCTAGCAAGGAAACACAAACATGGAGATGCACTTACAACACAACAGGGTCAGGGATGAGCAGGCAATAGTGAGGAAGAATGGACACAAGGTGGCTTAAATAAGGAGAAACAAACAAGGAACAGTGGAGTCTACTTGAGGCCATTAAACAAACCAAAGCAGGGATTCAGAAAGAGCAACTCAAGATTTGGTTTGGCAGAATGGGCTGGCATAACAAAATTCTCGTGGATACATCCATCCAGATGTTGATAAAGTATATCTTTATTAAAGAGCATGCAGAGTCATTTTTGCATGAATAATTTTTATTCATTATTCCGCTGTCACTGATATTTTCAGATATTTGCATGTGTGATATTGCTTTCTACTTAAATGAAACCTGCTCAATCTTTAATATTTTACAGAAATATTCCAATGGACAATATTTC
>JBBMFX010080006.1:0-10271 GCA_037832545.1 Rhabdalestes septentrionalis
ATTTTAGATCTTTAAGTCCATCTCATGAAAAATCGGAGCAGGAACAAAGGTGTTGCGTTTATATTTTTGTTGAGTGTGTATATATATATATTCATCTCCACACATATATATATCTGCGATGATGAACTATTCTTTGAAAATGCGTTGCATTTGTATGGTTAGAATTTAAATAGGCCTAAGTGAACTCTGAGTGCTCCATTTTTCTTTAAACATGCCTATAAAGGTCCTGCAAGATTTTATTTTGAAAATGAAAGGGCTGATTCCATCGCAGTGGCATGTCCAGGCAAAACCCAGTCGGCCTAAATTCAGATTCTGACACCTTCGCATTACAGCAGAAGAACCAATGAAGTGGTTCACAACAACAGAGGCAAACTTTGTGGTAAGAAAGCTCATCTCAGTTTGACACACGTGTTCCCCGAGCTTTTTGGGCTTCTAAAAAGCCACAGTGAAGCTGTTGGGGTTATCACCCTCAGACTTGACCACATGAAAATGAAGAAGGCTTTTTTGTTTCTCTGATGTTTGTCTTTGCAGCTGATCTGAAAGCCGTTACAAAGTCCCCTTCCGGATGGCTCCTGATGTTTTTTTTTTGTATGTGCAGATTGCATCCTACATCAGCTATTAAAGACCTTAGATCTTATCAGCTTAACCCTGTTTTTTTCTTGTAAGCGAGAGTGGGAGAAAGGTAGAGAGAGAAAGAAGGTGACCTTTACTCAGTCGCTGAAAAACATCTCAATTCCTGTAGCTTTCTCTGGCACCAACCGTGTTTGGCCTCTTTCGGAGGCAGCCATGCGAGGAAGTGAATGCCAGGGCCCATCTCTCCCACAGATCAAAGAACGTTTTTATGTCTTTGGTCTCATTTTTTCCTAGTACGAGGTTTTTGTATTCATTTTCCACCTGCATTCTTGCTGCTGCAATACAATGCTGATGGGCAGTTTGACCACATGTTGTCATATGCTAAGTTTGAGCATGATTTATGATCACCATCAATATTTCACCATTAAGGTTTCACATAAAAACTGAATGTATGGTGAAAGTGAGTGTAGACCAGTTATCCATGTAAACACAGTGAACTGGATTGGATGGTACCACATTAAGCTCTTTATTACTTGTTTGTGGATTTGTTTCTGTTTTCCTCCTGTTCTTTCTTGAAATTTAGTTTTAAATATTAAATTAAAATTATACTGGTTACTTATCCTTGTGCATATTGTTCACAAACCTAATAAAAAATGCTAAATGTCATTAACATATACACTATGTCTAAAAGTGTCAAGACCCCATTTAAGCGTGATTTTAGCCCCCAGTGCAGTTCATTTGTACACACATGGCTTGTCTTTATTAAAAAGCTTTTCTAATACAATAGGACATTTAAGGGCATGTCGTATCATCCACAATAGTTTAATATCTGTCAGCTAGTAAATTGATTTTATCACTAAAAGGACAAACCTCAGTGGTCTCCATAGTACATAAATATTCCTGTCTCAGTCTCTTCTAGACTCGCTCAGTGTCCAAACAGTCCAATCAAAGGTTAATATTTGCATTGGCACTGGTGTCCAATGAAGGCCCTTCTGCTTCACTGTCCACTGCCTTATCTTGATTGAGTTGGCCTGGCTCTCATATCGCCTGTTTAAATTAAGCCAAAGCACCTTTCTACTACATTATTCAGTGTGGATCCTATAACTGTTCCTATAGGTTACCCTGGTATTCACACACAAGAAGAGATCAAGTGTCTCTAGTGTACAGAGCGACACTGTTAGTTTGGTGGAACTCTTGGCCACAGGCACTATTTTTTAAGGAAAGGCCGTTAGATCGGTTTCATTTTAAACACACAATTTGTGTCTGCTATCCAATGCCATGTTGTGTGTAATTAAATGCTTTTTTTGCAGTAGAACAGGTTGTGTTGGATGACACTGCCAGCAGTTGTGTGTGTGGGGGGGAATGGAGCGATATGCATGCCATTCATAGTCCCTCTATCTCTCTGTTCCTCTATTTTTTTTTTCTCTCTCTCTCTCTCTCTCTCTCTCTCTCTCTCTCTCTCTCTCTCTCTCTGAGTGTGCTCGCTTGCTCTTTTCTGAGGAAATCATATTTACAAGCTGTTTAGCTGGGCGGTATTTTACAAGTGTCTGGAAATGTACTGGAACAGCAGCCTTCCAAAGGATATTCCCTCAGTTGGCCTTTTGATGATTGTTGTGAAGAGTGCTCTGTAACACATCTGTGCAAAAGGTTGAAATATTGGGAATGTTAAGGTCAAGCGTATATTTTTCTTACTCAACAAACTGTTGAGTGACCATTTGTTTCCTGTGGGTGTGGACTTTATCACCCTGGAAGAAGCTACTTCCATTTGGTTAAAGATGTTTCAATCAGAATACATTGATTTGGTATGACCGCTTTAAAGAAACCAGTGGACTTTGGGCCTGTATCATTCACTTGGCGTTACACATGGACTCACCCACTGGTGGAAAATAAGGTGAAAGGTGACTCATGTGAGCATATCACATTTTTACACATTTACTGAACAGAGAACAGTACAGGCCTGAATCCTAGACTCTTGACAGATGATGATGTATTAGCATGACATTATTGTGCAAACTGTATTTGTAGCCCAAATTTCACATTACATATTGATACTGTAATGAACCAACTGCTGCTTATGTCTATCACTGTCAGACCCTGCTGCGACCAGGAAATCAACCAGGAACTCACATCCTGGATGAACTTCTGGAGAAGGTACTGGATCTCCATCTGCTGTGGGGACCTGGTCTACAGAAGAGGTGCATGCGGCAGCACAAATTTGTCAAGTGCGCAGGGGTCACAACTAACCATAGCCAGACGACACTCCCATTCATCCTGCCTTCCAGCGCCTGCTTCCTGAAGAATGAGTATGACTACATCAGAAAACATTGGAATATCTGCTGTGAGTGAAGAGCTGTATTTTTGTTTTTACAGAAATTTGGCTCATTTCAAGACACTGTCTCTCAGTAAGCATCAAAACGCTCACCCAGACGGACTGTTTACTGTCGCTGAAGATTTCAACCACAAATCCAACTGTATTTCAAGCCAGTACTCTCTAGATTTCACCAGTATGTGGACTTTGCAATGAGAGGGACGAACATACTGTTTACACAGACATTGCCAGACCAGACAACATTCCTGGCTGAGCACTCAGATGAAATTAAGACCAGCTAATGGATGTTCTCACAGGCATCTTCAACATCTTTCTGATCAGTGCTGTCTTTTTAATGTGCTTGAGATACAACTGACGACAGACTGGTGCAGAACCAACAGCCTGTCTCTTGTGAGCAGTGTGAAAAAACAAAAGAGATGGTTCCTGACCTCAGGAGAGCATGTCATGTTCACTCCTGTGTGGAGAATGGTGTTCTCATCGTAGACCCTCAAATGGACACTCAACACCGGCTCCCTTGCCAAAAAAGTCCCGAAATGTCTCCTGACTGATCTACCCCACCCCATTTCACCATGTATTACAGAGGAACTATAAAGAGTATTATGAGCTGCAGCAACTGTTTGGGAACTGCACTGCCCTCCAGTTTTTTTTACCCAAAAACAAATCTTTCCATTTTTACTCTGTTGCTAGAATACATAATCTGTTAGCACTATATGTACTTAAACTTGCAACAGTTTACTCTGTCTGCTTTATGTATTGTACTCTGTTCACTGTTGTATTATATGTGCTTGTGTTTTAAATCTCTTAAGCGTTTTTGCACTTAATGCTGATTTGTCTGCAGTTTTTGAATCTTGTCTTGTTTTGTGGCACACTATGGTCCAAGAGAAGCTTTGTTTTGTTTCATTTTGGATGTGGTATATGGTGGAAATGACAATAAAACCCTACTTGACTTGACTCTCAGATGCTTAACTGTCTTTGTTATGAACATTTGTAGTGTGTTTGTCAGTGGCCAATCCGTGTTGGCCTCCCGATCCAATTAAAAGTCAGCTTTTTTAACCTCTTGACACTGCCTGATCTGTTCTATGCATGTTTGATTTAAGCATTAAACTATAAAATGTTTCAAATTGGGTAGGAATACATGGTATTTCCGAGCACACAAGGTGGTGAATGTGCAGAACGGATCGGGCAGCTGGCACGGACCAGGCTCTGACAGGGGCTTCTGCACTGCAGGCCTACTGTAACATCCAACTCTTGTGTAGTTGTGGGTAGTCTGAACATGTTCTGCACTGACAGTCTCTTCTTACATTTCATCTTGTATCATTTGTCTCCTGTTTGTTAAACATTTGAAACATGTAGATGTAGTAGTAATAGGAGTAGTAATAATAATAATAATAGAAGAAGCAGCAGTAGTAATAGGAGCAACAGGAGTAGTAGTAGTAGTAGTAGTAGCAGTAGCAGTAGTAGCCGTAGTAGCAATAGTAGCCGTAATAATGCATTAGTAGTAGTAGTAGCAGCAGTAGCAGCAGCAGCAGGAGTAGGAGTAGGAGTAGGAGTAGGAGTAGGAGTAGCAGCAGCAGCAGAAGCAGCAGTAGCAGTAGCAGTTGCAGTAGTAGTAGTAGTAGCAGCAGCAGCAGCAGTAGTAGTAGTAATAGTAATTTTAATTCATAAACATAAAATGTGTTTTTTCTCATTTCAGTGAAAAAAAAAAGTTTAATCTTTACTCTCCACTGTGGAGAATGTTTACAGAGATAGACACGGCTTTATAACTTCCCATGAATAGCCTGTTGATTCAAATTGCACTCACCAAGCTTCATTGAGATTTATTGAGAACAAACATTTACTTGATTATTTATCAATTTCATTGATTTGTAATGTATATGTGCCATGTGTGTAAAGCCATGGCCTAACATTGCATAAAAACAAATGTGCGTGGGGGGGAATAAAACAAACACTAGTGAGGTAATGGCATTCGGAACTAACAGCTTGGCAGCCAAACCACAACACAAACACTTTCACTCACACACACACACACACACAAGCGCGCTCACCTCCCACACTATCAGACAGCTGCTTCTCTGAGCTAACTGGGCCAAGCTAAGCTCAGTATAGTGGCTACATTTACAAAAAAAACACTATTTTTTTGTCTATGGAAACTGATACCACAATTTTTTTTAAAAAGGGAACAAATATGTATTTTGATGCATCGTATATCAAATCAGCCTTTACACACATGCATGAATGGTTTCATTGATGAACACTGTGGTCTTAACTCTGTGGTCTAAAACTTTGTTTTACTTTTGTTATTATTATCATTATTAATGATGGCTTTAGACTGCTAGCTGTGGACATGTGTGGTGTTGTGTAACAGTCATTAGCCCAATACAGGAATGAGAAAATAACCCACACTATCACAACAGGACGCTGAGATCAAGAATAGAGAAGAATTGAACATATTTCCTTAATTTTAGGCCTGAAATTACTATTTAAATGAATAAAAATTAAATAAAATGGTGAGTGTTCTCATTTTGGTGGTGTGAGATGTATATTCAGTTTCTAAAACAGACAGATTAACATTTCTGCTGGGCTTAGAATAAATTTGAGTCAAAATGTTTAATAAACTATATTTAAAATATAACAGTGGCTAATCTAATTCTTGAAAAAATCCACTTATGGTTGATGAAATGTTTTTCTGTCACGTAGCTTTAAGTCTTGAAAAATGTGGCAGAAAATGTAATTCATGTAAATTTGATGGGTATTTAAAATTTCAGATTAATGAGCATGTGCATAGTTCGCATTGGCTTTTTTCTTCAGTAGTTTATAATAGTTTATAATTTTGTTTCTGTTTAAAATGACATTTACATTTTGTAATTAAATTTTGTTCGTAAAATTTCGGCTCTTTATTTCGTTCCATAGAGAAACTACTCCATCCTGCGCCAAACCAGTAAAACCCCAAACCATTATTAACAGATCATTACTTTTATAATAACATTGCTGTCTGATTGCTGTACTTCTGTTTATTTTTCTCTCTGTATGACGTGGAGTGTCTTGCCAGCAGTACTCGTGTCTCATAACAGTGAAGGAAATAATATTTTTCATGTGGTGACTGTATTAATCCTTGTTTATTTAGCTCTCGATAGTATACCTTTGAGCATTGAACTTTATACTGCCTGTAGTGTCAAAATAGAGCTTGAGATTATCTCTTTGTAGAGACATAACCTGTTAGGCTGGTTCTCTTTCTCTCTCGCTCTCTCTTTTTTTATTTCATGCATTCAGATCCAAAGAGGCACCATCCTGTATAGCCTTGTCTAGACAGTGAAACCTCCGCTGTCATTATGTTGTAATTGCTCTGGCTGCTTGGAGGCACTTGGTGCCCGGTTTGATTTGGAGCTTTTTAAAGGTGTAACAGTAAATCACTTAATGCCTTTAAATGCCGGTTTCAAATTCACTTCAGTAACAACCCATCTGTTTTTGATCAAGTTACTCATTTGAATTGCAACAAGTACTTGTAATAGTAGCAATAATTATTATAGTAGTAGTAATGGTAGTAATAGTTTGAGTAATAGTAATTCATTGTAGTATTAGTAGTATAGTAATAGTAATAGTAGAATAATAGTAGTAAAAATTATACTAGTAGCTATTATTATGGTAGTAATATTAATCATAGCATTAGTAATATTAGTAGTAATAATAATAGTAGTAGCAGTAGTAGAAGTAGTATTAATAGAAGTAATATTATTCGTAGTAATTTTGCTTCTTGTACATGAAATGTGGATTTCCTCTATTTCAGTGTGGCTCAAAAAAATCTATACTCTCTGGAGAATGTTCACAGTGATAACCTGTTGATCGTTCAAATTGCACTCACCAGGCTTTATAGAGATTTACTGAGAACATCAATTTACTTAATTAGTAATAATTACTTGATTTACTTGTCAAGACAGTGAAACTTCCGCTGTCATTACGTTGTAATTGCTGTGGCAGCTCTGAGGCACTTGGTGTCCGGTTAGATTGGAAGCTCTTTAAAGGTGTAGCCGTAAATCACTTGATTTTGTTTGAATGTGGGTTTGGGTGCTTGCTGGAGTTGGCGTTTCAGTGACAACCCATCTGTTTTTGATCGAGTTAATACTTTTTTGTGGTCAGCCCTGTCTGTTTCCACAGGTTTGTAGAATAGAAAGTGGACCGTAGGCCCCGTTAAAGGCCAGCATTCCAGCGCTGGCGGTAACACTTCTAGAATGACCAGGAAAGAGACCAAACGAGCAGTTCAAGATAAGGATAACGCTCCAGCAGCACATGTAATAGTGAGCACAAACAGGGCTTTTTCGCTAATCACACATCCGAGTCGGTTTTTGGAAGGCCTTGAAAGGCCGTGTAATACTACCAGTGTATTAGAATGATTTAGGGAGTATTTAGAGCTACAGTTGTGGCCCATATTTTGCATATTAACTCTGTTTATTGGCTTTGCATTATTAATTCTTTGGGTAAAATGTCGCCTAGTCCATCTGTCCACATTGCAGGTGCAGTTTTGATGGCTAAAAACTTTTTATATCGGAGAAGTTAACTAATTTGAAACGTGTCTAAAGCATTACGCGGGAAATCCCATTTTCAGAAGTTTTATTTGATGGGACCGTTCATCTGTGCAACTATGCAGCCTCTGTATTTAAATTGAGCTTAATGGAATACTTGCGGCCAGTCGGTTATGTTGAGGGAGGAGGACTTCAGCAGCAAATTATTACCATCCAGCTTTGAAGTCTTTTAGAGGACATCTTCAGGTCAGAGATCCCGCGGTCCTGCGGCCTGCAGCTCCTGCCTGGGCAGAACTCCGTGTTCCCAGACGTCTGCTCCACCAAGTTAAATGGCACAGCTCAGTTTGTGTGGACTTTTGATGCTTTTAAATTTTTTTTATAGTAGTCCTGTTTATTTATTCTTCATTTTGAGCAAAAAGAAGCAATCCTTCCCATGAAATTGCTCCGCTGGCCTGAGACCTTGCTCTCAAATGTATCATTGAGTGATTAATGGCTTTTTCATTTTGGTATGGCAGGACAATCTAGAATTCTCTTCCAACATTTGGAATTCAAAATGTATAATACTGTTGGACTGTTGGTGAATAAAGTGTAAATGTATTTGTTAGTCAAGAATATTGAGTGTATTTGTAGTAAATGCTAAAAGAGAAACATGCAAATGTAGAAAATCTCCCTGTGTGCCAAAACCTTTGGTTGGTAGTGTACATTTGTAAACGATGTGTGCCGTTTCATAGCAATGATAATGGAAAAAACCCAATTCATGTCATGTGTAGCCTTTTTTATTGTCGGGGTTAGCCACTTGCATAATGCTAATTTCCGTTAGCTCCCCAAGGATATATGCAGCACCAGCCACCAGCGACCATATTTACTGGCAATTCTAGCTCAAACCCAGATGTGTGAAGCAGGTAAAAGCCAAGCATACAATTAACATAATTTTCATGATTACTTCTGTAAATATCTAAATTTAAGTCTGTTTGTGAATATTTTTATGGAGCCTGTTGGCCTTTTAGCTATCTACTGACAGAGCCATTCTGCAGTAGTAAGGGCAGAATAGATGTAATCTTATTCCTCAACGCTTCCAGTTACATTTGAGATAATGGTGATAGTGCATTCATGATTGTGGTTACAGGACTGCCTCTGTAATGCCAGGCCTGCTGCTCCTGTGTGATGCGGCAGTGATACTGCGACAGCCTGCATGCACTTTCCACTCCTTCATGCTGCAGAACGGTGCAGCCATGCAGTTTTCGCTGGTTGTATACAAGCTGTACAGATTTTCTTGTTCCAAATGGGTGAATAGTCAAATCCCAAAGGGATCATATGTACAAGAGCGTGGCTGCATTTGTTTAATACCTGCAAATTTGATTACAACACAAATGAAACAGTTCCTTTCGATGGCATTCATACATCCATACAATTTGCACTTAGATGTTTTTTTTACGTTTCTTGATAGCATGGTTGGCCTGTGAAATAGTTTCTATTTTATTTTTAATGGATACTCATTTCAGTTATACGTCCATGGTGTTTACACCCTATTATTTGTGTATATAGTTTTCATTTGACTACATTTGTTACATATAACTCTTGTCTGGCGTGACGTAAGCAGTTTCCTTTAAGAGGAAGTTTCCTGACTCTGATTCTGATTGGAACTTGTCAGTTCCATAGGAGAAAGTGTAAAAACAGAAAAGGATATCAATAAAAATACAATGTTGGTAAAGACCTCATTGCAAAAAAGAAAAGTACCCTTTCAGATCGACTCTTTGACTGTATAAGAGCTTAAAGATGCTCTCCAGCAGCCAAACTGAACATATAAAAATGCATAACATCATGTGTGACACCTTGTGAGAGCATGTTCACAGCAGCAAGGCGTTATGAATATGAATTTCATATTAATAAATCATGAAATAGGTGTGATCTCAACCCTCTAAAAAAGACCTGCCACATGTAGAGACGAAAAGAGTCATAGTAGTGATTTTCCCCTCGTCGGATTTTGCTGCTCTGGAACAGCAGACGAGAGCCTACTCTAGAACACAGGAGCCCCAGCTGTACATGTTTAAGTGTATGAAGCGCCAAGAATAAAACGAAAGGGAAAGTGTCTCTGAAGATGGGCTGGCAGTAACAGAATGTTAAAATAAAGTACGGGTTGTTCTAGTCATCTTATGAACACTTTGATAATGTTTATGTTCAAAACCACACACACTACCAGACAAACATGTTTGGCACACCACAGGTTTTTACCATAAACTGCAGGTTATTCTTTGGTAGCGAGGCCAGGCTAGACTTAAGCTCACACCAAAAATTGCTTTAGACCAGAAACACTGGAGACACTGATATAATTCACTACATTAATCTGAATACAAAAGTAAACGATAACATTTTGTGTATGTGTCTGTGTATCCTGTGTTCGTAAATGCGCTCTGTACACATATACTCATTGTGTACATACATACTTATCTAAGTTTATATAGAGTTTAGGTGTGTGTGTGTGTGTGTGTGTGTGTGTGTGTAGCTTACAGTATACATGTCCATATTTTATATTTTGAGATTTTATTGTTTACTTTTAATACTGTCCTGTTGTTATAGTATTTTATTCTTTTCTATTGTTCTTAATTTTGTGGCTCTTACTTTTTTCTGTCGACTTTCTGCTGTGACAATGCAAATTTTCCATTTGTGGGACTAATAAAGGGATATCTTATCTTAAATCTAAATTTGAGAATTTAGGGCCTGTTTACACGAAGACGCTTGCGAGTAAAAGTGCCTTTTGTTTACACGGTGACAGCATTTTTGGGGCTTGAAGACGCAAAAATCTCAAACCACCCTCGAAAGTGGAAAAGTTGAAGACGCTCCGGCGTAGCGTT
>JBBMFX010080017.1:0-10270 GCA_037832545.1 Rhabdalestes septentrionalis
TCTCTCTCTCTCTCTCTCTCTCTCTCTCTCTCTCTCTCTCTCTCTCCCATTCTGTTTAGCATGTTTACAGTGTTGTTGTCTGTATTGAGCCTGAAGGAAGTGTGTAGGGTGTTCTGAAGGATGAAGCCAGTCAGGGTACCAGCTGGTGACTCTGAGTAATGTTTACACACAGGGGGGCCGGATGTGAACTTGTGCGTGAAATGTTAACCGCACTCATTTTAATATGCAGCCCACGTTTGGGTTAGCATTTTCACTTGAGTGGGGTAAGAAAAGCATAAAATAATAACAGCAATAGTAAAAGAAACGAATGTGCTGCTGCTGCTTTTTGGGTCTTTGTCACAGTAATTTTACCCAAGTCACGAATTTTACCCAAACCAATGACAGACGCATATAGGATCAAAAATTTGGTTTGTTATTATCATACCAACCATAAACATAATTCTAAACTTTTTAATCTTTGCTTTATTGTTCTCTGTAAAAAAGTTAAATTATTTTTCTGTGCTAAGTTGAGCTAGTGTCTTTCCAAATTCACACTGGAAACTATTCACAATAAAAATAAATAAAAACTACATACCAAATGTACAGATGCTACTATTACAAGTCAAAGTGCACTATTGATATTTTGTTGATGACTTTGATTCCTGATTTTTGACTTATTGTAAAGGGCTAAAAATACTAGCACTCAATACTAGTTCACATGCTGAGTCTCTTCTCAGCTACAGCAATTAAACAATGAAATGAACTTTCTACCTCACTACTGGTCATAATTAAATGTTAGCATTAGATGTTGGCAGTTACCATAACCCAATGGCTATATACTCCACAGCAGCCCTTTTTATGTAAAACAAGAATAGATCATGATATTATTTAAGTTAAAACAATGCCTGATATACATACAAACACACACACACAAACACACACACACATCCACCATTTGTTAAAAGTCACAGCACATTTGACACCGCATCATAAATGGACTGTGTGTATCTACAGCCTAGGGCTAGATGTAAATCAGCCCCATCTATGTGAATTTTCTTACAGGCTTTTGGTCCAAGTGTGCCAGCTCCTAATCGCACGTAAAGTGAAATGTTTACCAAAAATTCAACCTTCATTTCTTTTTTTTAATTTAATTTTTTAAAGAGGGCAGGCTAGCCCCACCAACTCCTTAATACCAGCTTTCCCTGATGCTCATATATATATATATATATATATATATATATATTATATTTATATATTTATATATTTATATATTTATATATTTATATATTTATATATATATTTATATATATAACAAAAACAAAACAAACAAACATATTTGCATTATTTGATATTCCCACAAATCTGATGATATTCTGTGATATTGTTTTCAAGAACACTTGTCCAGTTTAAATAATGAAGACTGATAGATTTTATGTGTTTTGTAGCATATGTAGCACAGTTATGTGAGGCTGTGTCTCACTGTTCTCTATTGTCACAAACTCAGCTGGAATAAAGAAATACTTGTAAAAAGGATGCTGTACTAGAAAATAAAGCTATTCTTTTAGAATGAAAGGGAGAAAAGTGTTACAAGGTCTGTTACACCTATCAGCTTTTTACGCTCTGAACACTTTGAAGCGTGCATGTGTGTATGAGTCTGTCTTTGTGTGTGTGTGTGTGTGTGTGTGTGTGTGAGTCTGTGTCTGTGTCTCTGTGGAATGGATCTTTTCTCCCAGCCTCCCTCCAACTGTTCTCTTCTTTCTAGCAAGCAGAGAAACTTCTGAATGTGGCTTCTGGGCATGAGAGCAAATGAAACACAACGCGGAGGAAAGCAGAGTGGAGAGAAGCGAAACAAAAGAAAACGAGAGATCCGAACGACTAGGACTTCTAGAGCCAATGGCAAGGTCATCTATGTTTATAAAAACATAAATTACACATATTTAATTTAGCAAAGGAAGAAATTGCGGCTGAATTGAGACCATGTGTCCCCCTGAGCGCTCGGATAAATAGAGCGGCGGAGAGCGGGAGGCAGAGATGGAGAACTTGTTCATTAATTCTTCTCCGGGTCTTAATTGGAGCCCAGTAGGACTCCTGTTTAAACCCCTCAGACGCCATACAGTGTGAGCCAGTACAAAAGATATGGAAGCAGAACAAAGCCCGCACTCCTGTGGAGGAGTGAACCCCTACCCTAGTAAAGCCACGAGTCCACATTTGTAGAAAAAATATGGATCATTGACATCATCTTACACATTTTCCCCTTTTCTGTAGCTGCTCCAACTTTGTGTCCTAGGTTTTGCACTTGAGCTTCAAAGCTTGTTTACAAGTAACGGAATCTTATCTATCAGTTCATCATGCAAACTTTATACGTGCCTTAATCAGTCTTGTCTATTGCAACCAGAAATGCATATATGGTTTTGACACTTTATGATTTTCTACATAAATACAATTAACACAATTCGGGTCTCCAGCCAGTTGCTGCTAAAACTACTAGATAAGTGAGTAACCACTGCTATTGTGCTTAATTAAGTAAAATTAATTTTATCGAGCATTTTTGTCTATTGGGATATAAAGACAGAGAAACTGCATAAGCAAGTCCTTTCAAGATTAGCAGCTAAGCACAGTTTGGGGTCACACAGTGCTCCTCAGACATTTTTACCCATGTTGTTAAAATTTGGAATAGGGTATTAAACGATTAAAACTGTTTTTGGACCTGTTTACAGAAGGTTTTAAAATCAGGCTATAGGATGAAAAGTGCACAGCTGTGTCAATCAAAAACACCTGTGTCGATCATCACTGTTGGATTAATGGTGGTTGCTGATGGCCTAGTGGTTAGGGAGTTGCCGTTGTGACCAGAAGGTTGTGGGTTTGAATCCCAGGACTGCTGTGTTGCTCTCTTGAGTAAGATACCGCCCCCATACACTGCTTCTCTTGCTGAATGGGTTAAAAACTGGGAAATTTTGTGATGTTCACACTGTGTGCTCTGCTGTGTTCACATAGGACAAAATGGTCACTTCACTTCCGTACTTTACACATACAGTGACACAGATGGAGATATCTCTGCTAGTAGTATTTCTTACAATACTTTATCCAACTGAATGTAAAATGGGACAGTTATCCATCCTAACTTTCAGCCTTGCTTTATTTATCTTTCGTTTTTAAAGTTTTATTTTACACTTCTCTTCATTTTATGTTTTGGTGAGATGTCCTTTACTATGACATCCTTGTTGGAGACTCATCAGAACACATTTGCATACAGACCACAAAAGAAATGTGGCCACATGCATCTCAGGCCACCTCAGCAAGTGGTGTGAGTGATCACGATTTGTCTACAATTTGTTAACAGGGCCTTTGATATTTGTTTAAAAGTATTTGATTCAGACTGAACTGACTTATATTTTTGTCAAGTCAAGTCAAATCTAGTCTGTTTAGCTTATTATCATTCACAAAGGTCATTCAATATGATTTACAGAAATAGAATATCAAGCATGAAAGTAGTAGTAATTCATAAAAAAAATAAATGAACGAATAAATAGAACATCAACAAAAGCAGGATGGAACTGCAGATATTTTTATTTACAGTGTGAACTAGCCTCCAATGTCAAATCAGCAATATGACTATTTAAAATGAGGAGGATTTTTTAAAAGTTAGAACTCCCTGCGTCTATCGTTGATTTGCACCTCCTCAACTGGGAACACACTGCTGAATGTTTTAATTAAAAAGTACTGGGGGAAAACCCTGACCTGCGTGAGTTATCGCACCCATTCGTTAATATTTCTGTCCCATTTCTTAAACTTGGTTAAGATATGCTAAAATGAGGAGATGTGCCATAAATAAGTGTATTTCCTGTTGAGGATATATACGTATTTTCACCTTTTTAAATCATTGAAACACTTAATTTCAAGGGTCAGGTCACATATTAGCGTCCGATACGACTGTATCTCTTTAGAGGGAGCTGATCTGCACAGTGCTGCCTCTGAGCGCACAACAGGCACGCTTCCTTTTTTCCTGTGGCCTTCCATCCGGAGCAGAGTTCATCAAATGATGCAGGCAAATGAAAATAAGTGCGACGATTAGCCGGCTTAATCTCGTTTGCGTCTCATAATGAGCTGCTGCTGAACCAAGAGCCTGTTGTCCGAGTCACATGAGCTGCTGAATGCTAAAGTTCGCACAAAGCCAGAGCGTCACAGTCTGGCCTTTCTTTTCTCCCCTCGCTGGCCGTTATTCTCCTCTCTGCACGGCCCACAGCCCGGGCCTTGTTTATGGCAGGGCCTAAAGAACAAAATTTACAAGAGGAACAAAACAGATCTGTGCGTGGCTTGCACACATGCGGTGTGAAGCTAATGGGCCTAACAGAGGCCCTTTTGACGGCGCAGGGAGCTCCGAGTGTGTGTGTGTGGGGTTCACTGAGGTTATGAGTCCCGGGGCAGGGTGGGATCCTCGGCCCCCCGCTCTTGTTTTTGGGGGCGTGGCGTGGGAGGTCACATAGTAAAAAAGGAGTCATGCAGCCGTGCAGAGAGAATGGCGTCCTTTACGAGAACACACTGTCCGCTATTGTCTCCCACCGCGGCTCAGCGTGGCCCCCAGACAAGAGCGATTGGTAAACATACTACACAATTCCCATAACCGCCGTGATGCTGTCGGCCAGGCATCGCAGCGGGGAACAGGCGATAAACCTAATGAAGAGAACAAGCCTGGTGCCAGGGGCACAAATGCAGATCATGTGCTCTTTTTTTTGGCCCACAGTGTCCTCCTTTGTCTGCGGCCGCAGCAGCCGACCCCATCGCGGTCATCAGCACGTCAAAGCTCCGTCACTGCACGCACCCATGTGGCTTTTGTGTACACCAGCAGCACGAGGTAAACATAAACAAAAAAACGTTCTGCCACTATACGACCACGTGAAAAAAAAATCTGATTCACATTTTCTCTTGAGGCAAGAATGGCATCTGAAGAGCTACTTAAAATGTTACAACACATAATTAGCCTCATGAAAAGCTGCATGTTCAAACAATAAAACCAGTCTCCAATAGACTTGAACATGTGGTCTGAAACATTATATGGCATGCTGTATTTGTATACATCTATAGATGTGGACTAAATTCCACATAAAGGGCATCAGGCTTTTGCTAATCAGAGTCAGAATCAGACATGGAGGAAGAAATTGTTTATATTATGACTGCACAGACACACTGACACAACATATGAAGTACAATATTCTACATATTCCAATGCTGGGTTGTAAATACTATAGATACCCAATGTATATGTACAGTATATGGACACCGGAGCATTACACCAACAGGGACTAGAATGAAATTGCATCCAAATACATAAACTTCAATATGAGTTGGTCCCCCTGTACAGATGTAAATAAATATATAGGAAGCAATAATTGGACCATTTGGCCAAAAATCTTTTATTCAGGAGTGCCTGACTGCACACAAAAATAAAGTTTCAAAAAGGGGTCTTTGCATGATACCCTAAAAATGTGATGCTATAAATAACTGAAAGGTTCTTTAGTGTAAAGTGTAAAGTGATTGTTCTGTCATATTTGAACAGAACTGAAAGTGGAAACCAAGTGGGAACCAATTGTGGTTCTTCTATGGCCTCATGCATTACTGTTCTTTAAAAGACATGTACCAAAAAGACTGAAAAATGTTATTTGAGCAATGCCTTAGAAGAACCGGTTCCCTAAGGTGTAATTTTTAAGTATTTTAGTAAGTTTTTATGAACATCCATGTACTGTAAAAGTTCTAGAAAGAACCCGTAAAATGGTAACCTACATTTTGTGAAGTTTGTGAAATGTAATACTTTTCACACTCATATCTCATTTGCCAACCCGATCTCAAGACTTTTTGTGCAGCTAACACGACATAAAATCTATTTCTAAAACTTGCTGTGATTTAAGGCTTTTTTCGTGCTAGGATAACACTTCACTGTCCTGTACTGTAATGTGCAGTGTGTAAAACCATCAGTATTGCTAACTGGTGATGCTTAGAGTTAGTGTTAGAATTAGTGTTAAGGTTAGGATTAGGGTTACATTTCGGGACTTTCTATGTCTTACAGACTTTCAACCTGTTTCAACCATAACGATAAGGAATCGACTCATTATTTTTACACTTTTAGTGGGAAATGTGTAGTATATTTTCACAATATGGCCTAAAAGTCTTTATTCATAGGCTACAACAGAGCCAAACTTTGCAAGAACTGGAAGCAAAGATGGGGAAAACCTGTTTTAAACCGAAGTGCGCAAATTTCTGTTCTACTCTCCCTCTGTCACCATTTAGAGCTAATTCTGACGATGTTACGCACTGCGCATTAAAATACAGGGTAGTGAAGAGCTGCCCTAGCATGAAATAAAGGCCTAAAGTATGATTGCAGCACATTTCTGAATAGATTTAGAAAAAATGATTAAATTCGTGATGGCTTCACGAAAACTCGTAAGTCCAGACTCCATTGGCACACATGGTCCTTAAGGAACCAGAAACGTATTTTCTATGATATTGCTTAAATGTGCTTTTGTCCATTTTTAAAGATCTTATTGTTACCGTCTAGTGAAAACCTCATAACTCCACTTATGGTCTTTTTTTCTTAAATCTATACTACTGGACTTTCTCTATGTGGGTCTGTAAAATTTGGAAATTATTAACAAATGAAAAGGGTTGCAAATACTTATACCAGTTTTGATGACACAGTATTCATTTATTTAGAATACACATTTTTGTTTAGTTTCCTGAAAAATAGCCATTTTGGACATATGAGGCTTTGGCCGAACAGCGACGATATGCAAAGCGTGTCCATGTTTATAGAAAACAGCGTATCATACAGTGTCAGAAACCTCATAAGCATGTCTGTTTCAGATTGAGGTGTATAATGTTAAGGCCCGCAGCTTTATTCAGTATGGGGTAAGCTGGGAATAACCTCCCAGCCTTGTTAACCACATTAGCGCCAGGGCAAAACTAAAACAGCAAAGTTCAGACCCCGAACGTGGCTGAGCGACTACATGTGGTTTATGGGGGACTAAGCTGTAAATTCAATTTTTACGTTCAATTATCACCTTAAGCATACAGACACACAGATAGATTCATTTTACAGTTGCTCCTGATATATTAATCAGTGGTCTTGGGCTTTGGTTTTTATCTTCCATTTTCTCCTTGAGCACTTTAACTGCAGATTGGGTTCCTGTCCTCCGCGAGGCCGTGCCAGATAAATCACGTTTAAAAGGACTTGTAAGGAACATGGTGACATTCCATAGTCATAAAGTAGCTTGGTGTCCCGAGTATGAAAAAACCCCCCAAAAAAACACATTATCACTTTACTGCCAAAACACACATAAAAGACTGGGGCGGCGAGAGAAGGGGTGAAAAACAAGTCAGACAAGGCGCAGGGGTCGGAGGTCACCGGCACGGGATGGGAAATCACATCCTAACAGAAATGGACACAGCGCCCCACCCTGCCACATGGCCCACTCTCTTAGAGGGCCGCCGAGGCTAACAGAATTACCTCTGATGGCTTTTCCGTCCACGGTGTCCTCCTGCATCCATGAATCAAGCACCCAAATGGGTCGAAGGCCCAGCCCGAGCTTCCCCCACTTAGGCTGTCACATCCAGGGGTCTGCCGTGTCTCTGTGGAGCCGGTCCATGATATGATGGATGATCTTGTTGTTGTCAGGATAGCAGAGGAGGAAAATCGATACCGAGGAAAAATAAAAAGTGAAAGTGTCAGGTCGGCGTCGTAGGTTTTGTCCGAGGCCATAAATAAGCAAGTCGATGCATTAAAGCAGTGTTTTGCTTATTTCTGAGCCTCGACTCTGTCCGATGCGGCTGTAACACATGCTGGACTGCTATAAACTCTGACTTCAATGGACTTAATGAAAAATCAGACAAGCATTTGACTCCAAACATGCTTCCAATACAAGCCAAATGGGCAGATGCTTCAGCAGGATGCGTTTCCTCCTCCTGACTAAGAAGAGGGAAATGCATCAACATGATTATCCGTGGTAATTGTTTGTACTCTACAGACGAAGCAGATAGATGGTAGGTTGGAGACACGGGAGTTTTTACTTTGATTTCTGGACTCTGAGAGCAGCTGAAGTGATTAAGGGAGGACAGCCAGAGCAGCTGTGGCAGGAGGACAGGGGGTCTCACCATGTGGCAGAGACTACCTGCTAGGGTTAACAATGAATAGCAGTTCATCACACAGACACACTATGGATATTCAGTAATGGAAGTCCTAATCAATGGGACCTCGCACTATCATCTTTCTTTTTCCTTACGTTGGCTCAAATAATAGACCCACACCTGCGCTGTGGGATACTGAGAGAGATTTATGGATTGGATATCAATGCGCATGCTATTGTTCATACTGCGAGATGAATAGCTTTCTCTTTCTTTCTCTCTCTCTCTCTCTCTCTCTCTCTCTCTCTCTCTCTCGTGTGTGTGTATGTCTTTGTGTGTCATAGAGAATTACAGTTATGGTTAGACCATAAAAAGTTTTTACATGAAGGATGTTGATTTAATTCATAAATTACACAAATGGGACAGATTACACTGTAGAGAAAAGGTTTTTTGTACAGAAATGGTTTTGTGGACTACAAATGTAAAACAGTGTAAATGTTCGTGCCATTCAAATGGAAAATAGGGGTTAATTAAATAATTTAAACAGATATTTGTGCTGACAGTGGGTTTTTCGTGCAGTTGTTAGTTACACACAGAGTGGTATTTTGTTAAAGAAATAATCCTAATAAAAAGCAACCAGACATTTGCAATAAGTCAGTTTGCCTGGAAATGAATTGAAACTGGAGTCAGAATCAGCACTAAAACATCATGATCAGGTCATCAATAGTAGTTACATTTAGGCTTTATTAATCCTGTAAGTACTAAACTACTAACTTCTACGAACAGATACACACAAACACACACTATCTATATATATATTTATATGTGTGTGGGTGTGTGTTTGTGTGTAAGCCTGTGTCTGTATGTTTTTGGACCACAAGTTAAAAACAAAAGACTTAATCTTTTAAACATAACTGACGGTCACATGACATGACTGATTTGATTCCTTAAGAGATTTTTTATTTCTGGTATTTTGTTTGGACACACAGACTACAGTAGTTTGTTGTTTCTCTTTGTGGATACGCTGCAGATGTTTCCTCACACTGCTGGTCTTTTCTCTTTAATAATAGCCACAGTAAAGCTGCGGTCACGCTCTCTGCTGTTAACACAATGGATACTATGAGGAACCCTTATTACAGTAATGGATTAGTACAGTCGTGTTCACGGGCTGCTCTATTACCCGAGGCCGGCTCGGGGCACTCCGCGTGTACCTACTGGAGAAGATGACGTGTTTCGAACAGCAGTGTTTTAAATGCAAATTTAGTGGGAAATGATGCCTGTTTTGTTGAAATTAGTGCATCTTTTTGGCATTAGGTCTATAGCATCTGCCTGGAGGGTAAAAGTGGTGTTTCAAAGCTAAATAGGTGCTCCCATGCCAGACTGTGTAATATTTTCAGGAAAAAAAATTCCCTCTGAAGATGTGGAGAGGCCTTGAAGATGACCAACAGAGTCGTGCAGTAATAAAAAAATAATGAATGTTGACAATTTAGGGCTGGCCTCAGTCCAGGAAAAATGAATACAAGCCTTTTTACCTCTCTTAAAACATTGCTAAATCAAAACAAGATTCAAATTCTTGATGGCTTCACTCATTGGATTATAGAGCTATTTATTTCTTCGGGTTGTGAGTAATGTGAAGAGCCTGGCGCGCGGCCCAGCGGTGTCATCAGCATATCCAAACATGGCTTTATCTGAAGCGTTATATTTCAACAAAAACACCAAACTTCTAATCTGTTCAGATGTCTCGTTATGTTTCAAAGCTGTTCCCTGTAATGAAGGCGGGCGGGCTCGAACGAGTCTGGAATGTTCTTATTAAATTAATGCATGGCGGTGTTATTGGACGGACTCGGGACGTGATGGAGGGGCTCAGAATGAGTCGTCTTGTGTTGAGCAGACCTGGCCTCTCCCAATCTGTCCTCGTTTCACTTCCACGGTCCGCTCATTAATTACATGAGTGGCAGCCTCCTTTTTCCACAGCCTTCAGGAAGAGCCGGAGCCAGAGATAAATATACTTCACTCGGTGTTTGCCTCGCCGCTGTTAATAAAAACAGGAATTTATCAGGTGACTGGGGATTTATAGGAGTGAGTCTCACCTTCTTTAGTGGCTCGGCGCCCAAACCATGGAAAGGAAAGCGAGAGAGAGAGAGAGAGAGAGAGAGAGAGAGAGAGAGAGAGAGAGAGA
>JBBMFX010080064.1:0-10269 GCA_037832545.1 Rhabdalestes septentrionalis
TTTTTGACCCTATAAAATACTTTATTTGGAATAAGAACCGAGAAAACGTTCGGGGAAAATCATTGCTGCTTTGGGAATCCCTCCCCTGAGCCTCCATGAGTTATAAAACGCTCTGGCATTGTATGCAGATTTGTTTATTTAATAGAATTCTTATTCAAGGTGTATTTGATTAAAAACTATTTTAATGTCTCATTACTGAGTTTTATGGTATAGATGATTTTTATAGCACTGTTATACGTTGTTTTTGAAATCACATGTGCAATAACAATCACATCTACACTACACTAAATACACTCTTTTAAAATGGATAGGTGGGATGTTACAATAAGTACCCTTAGCAAAGGGTTTGGGAAGATTCCCTCCATCCACGAAGATCAATTGTTCCTGTGTCTTCACCTCATTCTACACAGCACACCACTGACAATGCGCCGGTTATTTAAAGGGAGTGAGAGTGTGAACTCTGATTGGTTTATTCCATGCTACGCCCAAGACAACTGCGCTTCTGACTTCAGACAATGCGCGACTGACCGTGAAAATCAGGCCCCATGAATAGGATTTGTAGCCCATAGACCTGTTGTAACTAAAGTGAGTTTTGCATATTAGGTCCCTTTTAGGGGACGTAACACAGTCATCTTGTATAACCCCAGCTGTGAACACAGTTCATTGCTGCATCCACAAGTTAAAACTCCATGCAAAGAAGAAACGCCACCACTGTCTTTGGTCCTGAGCTTATTTAAGATGGACTGAGGCAAAGTGTAGGGATGTGGACTGATGAATCAAAATTTAAAATTCTTTTTGGAAATGATCTGGAACCAAAGAGGAGAGGGATCATCTGGCTTGTTATTAGGGCACCATTCAAAAGCCTGGAACCCTATTAGTATGGTGGGTGCATTAGTAGCCTACACGTGTTGAAAAGCACAAAATTATTGCTAAATGACATCTACAGTTTGAAAACATATGCTGCAATCCAGAGGGCGTCTTTTACAAAGAAAGCCTTTCTCATTTTAGCAAGAACATGTCAGATCTTGTTTTGCGTGTACTATGACAGCATGGCTTTGTAGTAAAATACAATTTTAGGAGCTAAACTTACATGTCAGCAGTCCAGACCTGTCACCCATCATAAAAATAATATGACAAAGGAAACTTTAAACTATTGAGCACTTGAAATCCTCAACTTGGGACAAGATTTCACGTTCCCAAATCTTTACAGTGTTCTTAAATGAAGAGTTGATGCAACACACTGGTGAACATGCTGTGTCCCATTTTGCTGCCATAAAATTTTAAATTAGCAAATACAACTTCTTAGTTTCAATATTTCATTTGTTTACACAGTTTACTTGCTTTGCAAATAACCACATTTCATGGACATTTTTTAAAATAACCTTTTTAAAAAAAACAAGGTTTTATCATTTCCATTTTAAAAAGTACCACCTATACTCTGAGATGCTCTAAAGACAGGTACAGGTCTCTCTATTAGCTGGAGGGGAATGTAGCCTTGGGAAGTGGAGCAGTAGAAGGATGTTTGTGATCTGGAACCAGTCACCCAGTTTCAGGTATCTAGCCTCTCTTGGGTCTGAATGCCACCAAATCTGCACAGAAATGTTACAACTTCTACTCTGCAGCCTTTCCAGATGTGCAGAGGATGGTAAACTTCCTATTCTTAGAAGAAAAGGTAGATGAGAAAATAAACAGTCAGGGGTAGATGTAGTTATGACTGTTTGCGCAGGGCAAATTATGCTTTGATGTGATCACCAAATGCACTGGCTTTAACATTCAATTTAGTTAGACAACAGCTAATGTCTGAAACTGCATAGCCCCACCCACTAACTGCAACCGTATGAGGAGCGGGGTTCAAAAAGCACAGTGAGAATTATAGGGTCATCAACAAGCTCGGGGGAAAAGAGTTTTACAGTGAATTTCAGTGACGAATTCAGTAATGTAATTCTGGGGCAGCTGGTGGTCTGGTGGGTAGGGAGTTTCACCTGTGATCAGATGTTTGTGGGTTCGAATCCCAGGACCACCAGTAAAACAAGGTACCGTCCCCACATCCTGCTCCACTGGCTGCCCACTGCTTCCCTTGGTGAACTGGTTAAATGGGTTAAATGCATAGAAAGAAGTTCGTGCTTTTCACACTGTGTGCTGTGGTGTGTTCACGTACAACAAAGGGACACTTTTACAAAAAAACATTAAAAAAAACTGATTCCCAAGATGAAACCTTGAGGAAAATCTTTGGCTCACCCCTAAGCTCTGCTTTAGAGGAACTGTTTGATTAGTATGAGGATGCATCACTGATACCTACTCCAAGCATACTGACAGCAGGGGATGTGCATGGAAAGCAAGACTACAAATAATTTCAGACAGGAGAAGAAAAAGATGAGGAGGGAGAGACAGGGGGGATTTTCTCACTCGGCGCACATAAAAATAGGAGGGAAAAACCGGAGCGTTTGATCGTCTTTTCACTCCTACTCTCAGAGGCATGCTCACTGAAGAAACACCTCCTCGGCACTACTTATCTCTCTCTAAACCTCAGTCCGTGTGTACTGCTAGAGCATCAACTATGGTTCAACTAAAAAAATTATTTCTCATTTTTCTTCCTCTCTTTTTATTCCTGACTTGGTTCAATAAATGATTTTGGGGTCCTGGTTTGACACACTCACAATACATTCAACAAAGTAAAAATGAATACAATTCAAAATTCTCACAATGTTTAGAAGAAAACTTGAAAGAAGGAACATAATGTAAACGGTTCGGGCACACATTAATAATGAGACTAGAGGTGAAAGACAGAGGGAGGGAGATGTAAGACATGAAAGTGCTGGACTGGGTTGCAACACAGAATCAGATATGAATGCTCTCTTATCCTTCCGTCACCTGCATAAGGGTGTTATTTTCTAGAAATATTACATTTACTGTTCCAATCATCCATCTTTCTTCCTCATTCTTTTTCTCAAAGATGTTATTATATTTTCCATCACTTCAGTCAACATTCCAGAGCTAGATTAGAGACAGAGCTGTGAGAGCGACAAGCAATGAGACACAGGAACAGAAGACAGGTAAATGAAAAGGAAAAAGGAATGGAGAAAAATGAGAAATGTTGAGAAATGACAGATCAGAGCTTGAAGAATTTGCTCATTCTTTTGAATACTCAATCCATCCCACATGGGTTCACTCTCACCGAAACACGGCCAAACCTTGTTCAAAACATTTACATGTCCTGCACAATCCACACCACACTATGTGCACATCTGACATTGTCGTGGAGAGTTGGAGGGAGAGTCTAAGTCTGAAAGTTAGAGTCAGATAAATGGGACGTGGCCCATGGGATTGAATAGGACCCTCAAAATTCAACATCTTTTTAAAATTCAACCCATTGATCAATCTTCCACCAATAAAGTCCAATCACCTTCTTTTCATAGCTCCACCTTTCCTTGTTTCTACCAATAATTAAAAGATAAGTTATCACTAATTAATATTCAGTGGTATTTGGCCACCTATATATTAAATAAACAGATAAACCTCTGTTTTAAAATCAAAACATGTTATTGGGCCTTTGTGAGCAACATATCCAGTTTAGTCTGGTTTGGACACTTATTTTAGGGTTCATTTCAACACATTTGATGCACAACAGCTTTACTTTCAAGGACCTGTGCATAGGAAGATGCTCAAGTGTCTTCAACTAAGGGGCTGCAGGGGGTTTTCCTGTTGCTGAATTCTCAGGCTGAGGGAGTTTAGTGGGTTCAATCTCTAACTGTATGGGATATTTAGTCATTCACTTGCATTAATAATTATACCACTTAAATCACCATAAGTCCATAAAGGCCTCTTCAACATACAGAAAGGGAATTTCAGTGAACACTACATTTATGGCATCAGCCCAAAAACCAAAACGCTGCCAGGACATTTTATGGATTAATGAACATTATGGATGACTGAACCATGGGCAGAGAACACACTATCTGCACTAAAAATAAACCTGACCTCATAAACAGGTCACTAAAACCAGACTGCAACTTACCATTAGCTGTAGAAGACATTTACACTACATGGACACCCCAACATTTAACATAAATAATTAGTTCACCCAGCACTTTTGAATCTTGAATCTTTCTGAAAGAATGCATTCCACTAAACCGATAGAACAACACACACCACTGGAAATCCCAGCAGCCTGTCTGTGCACTGACCATTCTCTTCACTTGCATGCGGTGAGCCCCCACACCAAACCCCACCCATGTGCCAAAACCCCGCCCCCACGCGTCCCCCTCACATTATCAAAGCTTCCGACGCCTCTGATCCACACCATGTGCACATCTGACACATCCTGTATATAAAAGACCATAAAGAACATTACTTTTATGGCAGTGGCCCAAACACAAAAATGCTGCCTGAGCTTTATTTTAAAGTGAACTCAGACAAGAACAGGCCACTGTATAACCTTCATTGTACCATTGTTCAGATGATCAGCTCCACTTACTATGTAGGTGCACTTTGTAGTTTACAATTACAAACTGTGGTACATCTGTTTCCTGCATCATTTGTCATCCCCGCTTATACCCTGTCCATCAATGACCAGGTACAGTGAGCTGGTGTTGGGTGGGTGGTGGATCATTCTCAGTAGCATTGACAGCGTACTGACACGTATGTTAGTGTGTGTATGTATGTCTGTGTGTGTGTGTGTGTGGTACACACACAGCAGGGCTGCTGGAGTTTTAAAATACCTCAGTAATTTTGCTGGGCTAAAAACAGTCCAGCAACCAAAAATATCCAGCATCATGTGTACTGTGACCTGAAATTGAATACTTGTGAAGAACTACAACGACTAACGCAAACTGTGCACCATCAGAAGAGCTGTAATCAATCACTTTAATTCTGTAAAATGTACCAACAGGTGAGATCTGTCTTAATAGTGAAAAGCCACCAGAAACAGTACTGTGTGTGACCCACTCTGTGCAACAAATTCACACAAACATGGCAACACACTCTTTCTAAAAGTTATCTGACACCACCTTCAAGGAGAAACAGTCAGTTTTTGCTTATTGTATCTCATCTTATCTTAAACAGGTCAGTAAAACCAGACTGCACTTTAGCATTCGCTTTAGAAGATGTATGTCACTCAAAATAGCGACAACAGTGTAACGGTAATGTGGTGGAAACTGGAATACATTAACCCCTCACTTTTCACATGGGTTATGTTCCAAGAGCACCTCTATTGTAAAAACTGTGTTGTGATGTGGTTAAAAAATGCCCCAAAACACCTCATTTTATACTGTAACCCCTTAACATACCCCCCAAATATGCTCCCAAGACACTTACATTTCATTTTAAACTCTTAGCCTTAAAGAAAAGATCAAAGTAAATACGTATTCCTACTGCACAGTTTACAATGAGCTCATGTTTATGTTTGGACCACACCCCCTGGTACTCGTGCTGGTTGTTCATGTTTGGACCACACCCCCTAGTCCTCATGTTGTTTTTTTATGATTGGGGCAGTGCTGAGCAGCGGAGATTCGTTCTGTTAAGATGTTGGGTTGCCTTGGAAACCACCGCATGGCACACAAGGCACGGGCATCACAGTCGCAGTCAGCTTTCTCAAAGTTTCAAAAATCTGCAATGGACTGAAACCGCGATTGCTGATCCTTGTGAAAGTGGGAGGTTACTGTATATGTATATAGAATTACACGGGCTTTTCTGATTTCAAACATATTACACATGGGGAGGGGGTGTCTCCGTCTTTGCAACAAATGTAGATGGAGTTGTCCCTAGATATATTCTCATTCTAGATCAAGTTAAGTCTTGCAGTCCACACCGAGTCAGTTTTTGGGTGGTCTTTAAGCAGAGTGCTACCGAGCTGGTATTCTCCTTTAATAATAAATAAACATAAAAACACACAGACTGCAGCAATTATTTTCACTGTAATAATTTCTGATGACAAAAATAGCCAACATACAGGATTCTATGGAGATGGATGGACAATGGTTCAACCATCCTGCACATGCGTAAGTACACTAAAATAAAGTATAACCCAGCTGTAACAGTCTGAGAGGTTATTCTTCAGCTATTAAGACCAGAAATGATTAAGTATTACAACCGGTATTTCTTATGTGGGCACTGAGCAAGATTCACCACCTTGGTTGGGATCAAGAACATTGATCTTGGGCAGAAGTTGAAAGAAAATATATGCAGTTTACAAAGGAACATCTCAAACTCATCTTGTTTCTGGAAACTCCTAATAACTAGCTGATATTTTGTACTTGTTTCAGAGCAGTTGATGCAGATTTCAATTATCTTGCGGAGGACAGACCTGGGAGTGTCATTACTCACTCAAGAAAATTAACCTCTGTTGACTTTTGTTGAGCAAATGACACGACACCTTCTTAGCCCACTGCCTGCAATAAGCCTTTCATTTCCAACAACTAAATGTAGGACATGGAAAAGTTTATTATACACTATTTAATATATACATAATATCTGTAATAACACCTCTACTAATAATGACACAAATACGGTTTATAATAATAATAATAATAATAATAATAATAATAATAATAATAATAATCCACATAAAAACAATAGGGTTCCCTGCACTGCGTGCTTGGACCCCTAATAATAATAATAATAATAATAATAATAATAATAATATGGAGGTGGGCTGGTGCCATGCCCTGCCCCTGCCTTACACCCATTGACCCCGGGATAGGCACCGGGTACCTGTGACCCTAGTTTGGATTAAGTGGTAACAGAAAATAAAGGAATAATAATAATAATAATAATAATAATAATAATAATAATAATAATAATAATAATAGTAGTAATAAGATATTATAATATTACATGTATGTAGTGGATTTCACAATCCCATGGATGCTTTACAAAAGTATAGAAGGAGAAAGGAAGATAAAAAAAGGGTTATAAACCATATGGTCAAATGTTTAAAGTGAACCTTATATTATAGCCGAATGTCTAACAGCATCTATTTTTAGTATCTACATTGGTTACAATGTTATTCAAAATATTACTGAGTTGTCCCATGTAACTACAAAACTATTATAAATATAATATTACATTAATTGGCCTAGTGGTCAGGCAATCAGAAGGTTGTGTGTTTGAATCCCAACACTGCTAGCTGTCATCACTGAGGTACTCTTGAGCAAGACACCATCCCCACACACTGCTTCCCTGGTGCCCCTCATTGGTGGCAGCCCCCTGCCTCACTTGGTAAATGGGGTAAATGCAGAGAAAGAGTTTCACATGCTGTGCTGTGCTGTGTTCACATGTGACTATAACTAGGGGTCACTCTATTTTATAACTTGTTTTGTCGCCAAATAGTTGGAAAATAGTTGGAAAAAAGTAAATCCAATAGTAATGTAACAATTCACCAGGACTGGGCATGTTAACGCATTATTTACGTAACGCCGACAACTATTTTATCGTGTATTAATGCAGGTTTTTTTTAAACCTTTAAGTTTGAAAGTTTATTGCATTTTTTGCTCGGGTGCGGCTGGTTTTTACGGGGGTCAAGCATACAATTACTTTTGTCCACACAATATGCCAACATTACTTTTGCCCATACTGTATGTCCAATAATTTGTCCATATAACATTGACAAAAGTAATAGAATGCCTGACCATTACACCAACAGAGACTTTAATGTTACAGCTGCTATAATGTTTGATCCCACATGCTCTGGACACTTTTCTATAACGAACTAGACAAAACATAAATGCCCTCGCAGCTGCAAATTGTTTTTCTATTTGATTTGATTACATTAATGTTGAAGTTGAAATTTACAGAACTATTTGGACTGTAACTGTGTTAAAGGAAACTCTGTGTTAAAAAGAAAACCCTTATTTGTTTAGTGTTTGCTAACCAAATGTTATTGCACTTTTTTCAAATGGCAGTACTTAAAAAATACGTGTGCAACAAACTACTTTTCCTTAAATTAAATAATTTTGCTAATAATAATGTGATTAATTGTGAATAAAACATTTCATTGCTGCCCATTTTAAGATTCATACATGGACACTAATGGGTTAATATTAAACAGTGCGCAGTCTATCAATAACACACACTCACTCTCTCTCTCTCTCACACACAAACACACACACACAAACACCCTGTTGGTGCGGATATATTTTATTTCAGACTAAGGTCTTACAGACACGTTCACACAAATTTACACACGCTAACACAGATAATCACACACACAAGGATAAATTTGATTTATTTTTATTGCCAAATTTTCATTTGGCATGTCTGAATCATTGTGGCTCTTATTTTCATATTTTTGGTGCTAATATATTTTTTTATTTCAGACTACAGCGTTTACAATTACACACAATAACAAACACACCCAAATACATGCACACAAAAACAAAATAATCACACGCAAATGATCACACACACAATCACTCACACACTCAATACTCAGCCCCTTTCCTCACAGACCAACACCAGTTCCTCCAAACCTGAAGCCATGACGCTCAGGACCAATGAGGATCTTGTTGAGTCAAAACACAACCCGACCACCCTCCCTTCGCTCGCGCACGGCTTTTTTCCTCGCACTGCGCATGCGCACTGATCCGCATCCACCTCGGTGGAGGTGAAAGACCATTAAAGGAGGAGAAGAACCTCCGGTGCTCCTTAAACAGCACCTGTGTGGTCCACCAACTTCCATTTCCAACTTTAATTCGTCTGGAAAAACAGGACCGGTCTCTGCCACCAAACTCAGGTCCCGGGAGTCTGCACGTGCAACCCAGATCTCTTTTTATTAATATTTTATATCCTATCGCAGGACAAACCCCCCTCCGGCATGTCTCTGACTCTTCTCCGTGGTGTGGTGGAGGTGTGTGTGCACAGTCACCTATGAAGGTGTTGCATCACCTATCCCACCTGTCCCACCCCACCCTCTCTCTCTCTGCACCATATAACGGTCCTCCCGCCGCCATTCTCTCTCTCTGTCTGACTCTCTCTCACACACACACACACACACACACACACAGATATATAAAAAACTGTACACCTCAAATAGCGGAACAGGAGGGCTCTACTTTCACTCCTGTCCGGAAATAAGCCTCATTTAAGACCCGTTCCGAACACAAAAATATAAACAATAAATTAATAACGGAGCTCCGTCGTCCCTCTCTACCTGCACAAGTTGCCATTTCCCTCGACCTGCTGGTTCCTCTCCTCCTTCTCCTCCGTTTGTCCACGCCCGGGTTTGAGAAAGAGCGGCTCCGGAGTTAAGAGGGGCACCGTTGGGACTTAAAGATGGCATTGGTTTGCTCCGTTTTTCTCCTTTTTCCGTTTTTTTGCTCTTTCTCTCCTTCCTTCCCCCCTGCTCGACGTTCAGGTAAACACGTTGATGGCTCCTGCGCGCGGGGCGGGCCGGGGATCGCGCGTCACGCGCACGCACGCGGGGAGAAAGGTGTAACGGTGCCGCGCGCGCGAGTCATATTTAAAGGAGCCTCGCGAGCCCTGGGACTAAAACTGAACCTCTGACAATCATATTAATTCATATTTTCACCGTTTAAAAACGACCTTATACACAATTTTGAAAAGAAAACCACATTACACGCCCTCCTCGCAAGTTTACTGATCTTATTTAAGATACGATAGAAGACGTTCACCCCTTTATCAGTCCCGCAAGTAAGAAAATCAGTATTTTAAGAAAACACTTTGTTTGTCTTTAAGATCTTATAAGATAATAAAACCCTTTATTGGTCCCACACGTGGGAATTTTGTCTTATTACAGTGGTAAAAGTAACAGAAATGACCGATTTTTAAAGATAATATAAGATAAGAATACCCAGAGGAAGGATAATTACATTGTTACAGCAGTAAAGTGGACAGGACAAGGAAAGTAGAAACAGGGAAACCAATTGAATAAAACTATTAAACAACACTATAATATAAAAAGTACACTGTGCAAATGTATAGAAGTAGCCTATATACATACACACACAAATTTATATATATTTGCACTGCGTAATTTTTACAGCTTACATAAAAACTGTATATATATATGAAAGAAGGAAAAACTTCAAATGCAGAGACATCACGTTGTTTCTCTCACACTCTGTCTCTGACTCTCTCTCTCTCACTCTTTTTTTCCCCCTCACATTTGTCTATCTCCCTCTCCCTCTCTCGCATTTTCAGCTGTTGTTTCACGGTCTTGCTTTCTTTTGAGCCACAGATTCAGTTAAGAAGGATAAAGTTGATTTCAGGAGTGTTTAACGTGTTTGGAGTTGTAGAAGGTGTGGGAGAACGAAG